>VYZP01001389.1:58957-78988 GCA_013400635.1 Hypocryptadius cinnamomeus | reverse complement strand
GGAGGCAGAAACCCCAGTGGTTCTTGGCTGGTTTCCTACTGAGCTGATCAGTTCCTCCTTTCTGCCTTACCTGTGTTTGGAGGGACTTTCCAGCTGCTCCCTGCAGCTGTGGCTGGTGTCACAAGCCATGCACTTCCTTCTGCCAAGAGATTTTGCTTGTCATTAAGCAAAATCAAGGTCACTGATGTACAGCTAATTAGTTCTCCCATAAAATAGCCATAGTGACAAAGGTATTAATAGGAATGCTCGTGTGGAGCTGGGGGTGGTGGCTGTGTACAACAGCCAGTGATGACTGCAGGACTGCAGGGAGGAGGCTGAGGCAGAAACTGAGTATTTGAGAAGAAGGTTCCTGATCCATGTGGCAGCAGGGTAATGAGACAGGGATCTGAGGAGAAGTTTTATGATTTCAGATGTCTTCTGACATTATCTGTCCATGCATTTGCTCAGTTGGAGACAGTGTGGCGAGACAGGTACAAATGTGAACATAAATTTATTTATGATTCTAGCCTGGCTTTGGGCCAGCCGTCAGATTTACCCAAATTCCTCTTGCAATCAGTGAGTTTGTGGCCTCTGGATATGCAGGCTGAGGAACTGTGCGGTTGTTTTCAGTACTGACATCATGTTTTGATATATGGTCAAGCTGATGATTGAGCAAATAGATTTTCAGGGTTGACTTTTGTCAGAGTAATCCTGGCAGGCTCAAAAGGAGTGCTGCCCTGTGAGTTTACTGGCTCAGCTCTGCTTGACTTCTGATGGAGCTGCAAAAAAAAAAAAAAAAANTTCTTTTAAAAAAAAAAAAAAAAAAAAAAAAAAGGTGCAAATATCCTGTGGTGTCAGTTTTCCCAATAGGCACTGTTTTCATTCAGTTTTCCCTAAGCCAGCAGCCCCTGCTGCCAAGGCCATTGCTGTGGGTGAGTGTGAATGGAGAGAGCCTGCCAGCAAACATCTGACACGTTCTGCTCTCGCTGCTTTTCCTCCCCTGGCACTGACCAAGGCAGTTCCTCTCAGGCAGCAGCAGAGACTGGCACCTGTGAGCTCTGTGTTCTCAGGAGCTCTCACCTGAGGCCTCCCCTAAGCCCTGTGTGACATGTGGGTGGGGAAGTGGCTCAAGTGGAGAGGTTATTCCAGTGAAGGATTGCTGTACAGGGCAGCAGCTGAAAGCAGGGGTTGACAATGGGCAACATACCCTGAGAAATGTGGGGCCTGGTTTAAAAGAGAAAGAATCTGTTTCCATTTGAGATTTATTTTTTTCCAGAGCCTCCAGTTTATGTTGTCCCATCATGGGTGGGGTCTGTAAGCTCTGATGTGGGGATGGAATGGCACATTTTGGTGCATGGAATGCCTCATGAAAGAATTCTTTAATGGAGCCTGGTAGCACTGGAGGTGGGTTTGGTATCTGCTCAGCAGGATCTCTGCAGCCTTTCCCTGGAGATGGTGATAAAGAGTTGCTTGGTTTGGCTGGATCAAGTTTCATACCTCACTCTAGACTGTGTCCTGTTTCCCAGCTTTGGTTCTTCTGCAGTGTGCTGGTATTTTTGAAACATCTACACACTAAAGGAAAGTGATGCCCTGGTTCAGACATGTGCTTGTGTTGCCTATCATCAAATTAAAAAAAAAACACCCTTGTATTAGAATAGTAAAGTAAAAAGCAGACCTTTATTTGGAAGCTTCCAGGTGTCCTGGTGGTGATGGGAACACCCAGAACTGAATTTCTACATTTTATAATGTTAATTAATTAGGATATCTAACAGGTACATCCTATAGGAGATTCAGTTGCCCCAGTAACCTATCCCTGGGTCAGCCCCTTGGAGTTGGCCCAAGGGGTTCTCTACCCCACTTCTTATGATGCCTTTAGGTCCCCTCCCTGGAATAAGACTAAACAATATTTCAGGAATGTAGGGAATGTTTAGAATGTTTAGAGGGTCAGCTTATTGTTCTAAAATCTAGGGGAAAAGGGTAGGAAAACTGCTGGAGCTACAGCCATGCATTAGCAATCTGCAAAGCTACAAATGTATGAAAAATATATAAAAAGCTTAAGCATCATTCCCTCCCTTTAGAGACTTGACAATATAGAATTATGGGCAACACTTGTACTTTTCCTCTGCATTACCAGCTGAAATCAGCTTCCCCTCTGAGCACTCTTATCCTGGGATGAGGCTCCCAGCCCAGGGATGATCCTTCAGTGCAGGTGTGAGAAAGCTCAGCCAGTGGGAGCTGATCACTGCCCACGCCAGCTTTTGAGCTTAAGTGCTGGGTATTACCTACCTGTCCATGTTGTGTTTGGTTTATTCTTAGCATCCAATCCCAGGCAGACACGGTGACATCAGCTTTCAGCAGAGCTGCTTCTCTGACACAACACAAGGGTGCTCCTGGATTGCCTCTGCAGGTGTTTGCTCTAATTTTCAGCCGTGTCTGGGTTTGTGGGTGCTCACAGCAGGACTCCAGGCCCAAATCATATGGATTCTCAGTGCTCCCTGCCAGTGGAGCAGCTGTTGGAACACACTCTGGAATTTTCAGTTTCTTGGTGCTGATGCTGAGAAGCCAGGTTAACCTCAGCCACCTCCCTGGGCGTGTTCACACAAGAAGCCTTTGGTTAGAGGGAGTGATGAGTTTGAAGGGAATGTGCAGCCTGGCAGGTGGTGCACACTTGGTGTGAGCTGTCAGCGTGTCCCTGTGGCTCAGGGCAGGGAGGGGACAGCAGGGACAGGAGCTGTCTGCAGGGGAACAGCAGCAGTGGGCAAACTCACAGCTGTGTGCTGCCCTCCCCTTCCAGTACTGCTACATCACTAGCACGGGGTTGACACCAACATCTCAACACATCTGTCAGACTTTCTCTTCCAACAAAATGTCTGGAAAGGCCCTTTTGCCCCTGGAAGCCCTGGGCTGATGGCTCAGCTGCTGCTCCAGTGCCTCAGCCAGGTTTGTGCTACACCCTGAGCTCCTTCAGTGGCTGCAGCAGCTGCATGCTGGCAGTGTGGCTCTGGTTGCTCCTCTCCTCCTGGAGCTGTGGCTGTTGCAGGAGCCCCTCGTGCCTCCCCCAGAGCAGTGCCCACACTGTGGGTGCAGGGGCAGAGTGTGACTGGGAGCCTGCTCCTGCTTAGGCTGACAATAGGGGCTTTCTTTCCATCCCGCCTTCTGGGCCACTGTACAGAATGAGAATTAGCATTGGCATGGAGGAATGTGTGAAATAAGCCCTGGATTCAGTGGTGGGAAAGTTGTCTGGCAGGAACTCCTCAAGTTTGAATCCAGTGACTTGGAATGCAGCCCCTTGCTCCCATGGAGGCAGCTCCTGCACTGGAGAGAGGTTTGATGGAGTCAGGAGGGGTTTTGCTGCCACAGAGAGGTTCTCTGGCATGGAGAAGTGTTGCTGACACTTGGACAGCCTCTGTGATCTGCTGCCCTCTGAACTGGCTCCTCTGGTTCCTTAGGGGCCGCTCTGGTTTTAATGAAGCCTGAGGCTTTCACACCAGAATCCTCTGCTCTTGAGCAGTCCTGCTGCTAGTGTTTCATCCATGACACTGAAATCTCGGGCACACGAGGGATGTGAAGGACTGCACACAGGGGAGGTGAACACTGGCAGCCCTGGGGAGGAGGAATTTCAAGCAGAGAAAACAGAGGAGGGAGCTGGGGCAGTCTCTGGGAGGGGAGGTGCTGTTTGGCCCTGCTGACCAGAGAGCAGGCTGGGCTGCAGTGCTGGTGTTAAAAAGAGACAGCCACAAAAGTCATTCATTAATGATCTTTTGCTTTCCTGGGTGAAAAGAATCTGGAGCATTAAACTTTCCACCGCTGACATGGCAATTCTGGAGGGAGTAAAACTGCTGAGCTGTTGGAGTTTGGCTTTGGTTTTCTTTGGTTTTGTCCTAGGGCAGTTTTGCTGGTTTCCAGGATCCAGAGCTTTAGAAGGAAATTTTCAGTTTCTCAAACCTGATTTTAGTTTAAAACAAAAAAAAATCCTCCAAATGTCAAAGTGTAGAAATGTTTTTTTTCTGGAGCAATCAACTTGCCTTGGGTTTAAAAATGTCAGAAAAGATTTAACAGAACAGCAAACAAACTCTGGTATTAAAATAGCTCTGAAATGCTCCTGAGTCTCAGCAGCTCTGCTGGGGGCTGTTTGTGAGTTTCCTCTTTCTTCCCTTGTAGGTTTACCAAGAATCTCTCTCCAGACAAAATCAACCTGAGCACTCTGAAGGGTCAGGGACAGCTGACCAACCTGGAGCTGGATGAGGAGGTGCTGCAGAATGTTCTGGAGCTGCCCACCTGGCTCGCCATCACCCGGGTCTACTGCAACAAGGCCTCCATCAGGGTGAGCAGAGACAACTTCAGATGGATGAAGTTATCCATTTACAGGCAGAAACGCTGAGGTTGTGCATGGACTTGCACTTTGCACACTGAACTCTTGCAAATTCTTCCTCCTTGTGCTTTTTAGAGCAAAAAAATGTGGTTTTTTAGTTGTTATAAGCTGTCAGGTTGTTTGATTGCACATGGTACTAACCACTGTTGCATTACATGAACTCAAAAGTTTTAAGGACATCAAAGAGACTTTCTATAAAAGAAATATGATTCTACTCTGCCAAGTGACAGTAAAAATGAGCTTGTCTTACTCATCTGATGTGCTCTGTTTTTAGAGTCAGATCTGCTCAGTTTAGTAACAAACATTTGTTCTCCCTCCTACAAGAATTGCAGAGTGAACGTTGCTGTATGAAAATAAAATGGAGCTTTTTGGTTTGCACACAGTCTTCAAAAGAGTTGTGTGACTTCCACTAACAGCAGCAGTTAGTTGTAAACTCTTAAAGGCCAGGAATGTTCCCCACAGCAGAATTTGACCTGCAGAATATCTGTTACTCCTGATGATATATGAGATCCAAAAGCTCAGCTGGGTTTGTAGATCTGGTGTCTGGAATGTCTTTTCCCTTGTCTGTGTCTCTGTTTGACCTGGATACAATGAGGCATTGCAGACATTTCTCAGAGAAATTGGGCTCAAAGTTTGGGCTGAGAAGGTTTCCTGCAATTTCTGAAATTTTCCAATGCAAAGATCACTCTGATAACCTCAACTTTATCATTTCAGATCCAGTGGACAAAGCTGAAAACACACCCAATCTGCCTGGTAATGTTGCCTCTCTTGTCTTCTTTCCTTCCTTTCTCCCTTCTTCTTTTCTTCCTTTTCTTCCTCACTCTTTTTAATCTGTTCTGCTTGAGAAAAATTCTGAAGAGGGAAACCATCAAGTGCTCAAATTTTCTTGGGACCTGAATCCTCCAGGCCATTAGCACATAGGGCCAGGAGTACCCTCCCGTGAGTCCCTCATTTCACTGCAGGATGGAGCCAGATGAGCTCTCAGGGAAGTCCAGGGCAACCCTCTGCCTGTTTTTTGCTGGTTGTTTTCCCACTCCCGGAATTTCAGGTTACCCACTGACACTGATGGTGTGAGAGCTTTAACACATGAGACTCTTGGAGCATTGAGACTCCAGAGTTGGTTGTGCCTGCCCTGGAATCTCACCCCAGGGCTTGAGGCTGGGTGTGGTGTTCATGGCTCCCATGTTGTGTCTCTGCAGTACCTGGACAAGGTGGAGGTGGAGATGAGGACGTGTGAGGAGCCTCGGCCACCCAATGGGCAGTCCCCCATCGCTCTTGCTGCTGGACAGAGGTGAGACCCTGAGCCCTGCAGCTTCTCCCTGCCCTCCTGCTGGGATGTGGGGGCTGCTGTTCTCCTTGATTCACCCCTGGCCTCCCTGCTGTCAGATTTAAGTGCCTTTGGTGTTGCTTATAAACCTCTCTGTGTGAGCCTTACCTCTGCCAGGGCTCTTGTCATGACATGGAGGGATCTTCTCTTTGCAGTGAATATGGCTTTGCTGAGAAGGTCGTGGAGGGGATGTTTATTGTTGTCAATTCCATCACCATCAAGATTCACTCCAAGGCCTTTCATGCTTCTTTTGAGCTGTGGCAGCTCCAGGGCTACAGTGTCAACCCCAACTGGCAGCAGAGTGACCTGCGCCTCACCCGCATCACGGACCCGCAGAGGGGAGAGGTGAGGCCTTGCCTTTGTACTGGCATCACAGAAGAAAAGTGTAATGAATGATTTTTCCTTGTTTCATTTCATGTCTTCTGAGTGTTTTGGGTTTTTTTTTTGAATCCTTGAAGTTGTGAAAATCTCAGCATTTTCCTGTTTTTCTCCTCCTGGGCAGGTTCTGACGTTCAAGGAGCTCACCTGGCAGACCCTGCGGATAGAGGCAGATGCCACGGAAAATGGTGATCAGGATCCTATCACCACTCCTCTGAGACTCATCACCAACCAGGGGAGGATCCAGATCTCTCTCAAGAGAAGGGTGAGAGTTTTCTCCATGCTTTGCAGGATGTGGTCTCACTGCCTGGTGCAGAGATGATGAATATTTCCTCCCACAGTCCTCAACAGCCCTTCTCTCCCTTCAGAAATGTTGAGCCCAAACTGATGTATCTCTCCATGTTTTCTGTCAGAGACAGCTGTGTTCTTACCAAATGTCAAAGCAGTTTCTTTCCCAGGGGAGGATCTCGTGGATGGAGTGAGTTTTTCAATGTTTGAACATCCTAAGGAGAGCTGTCATCTCCTTACTGGGAACTGAAAGCCTGGCAGCCTGATTTTTAGCTGTCAGTGGAAATGTGATGATTTAAAAAAAAAATGAATTAAGCAGTGAGCAATTTGAGCAATTTGTCTCTTGAAGAGGAGGTGGCTTTGACTGCTATCCATCTGAGAGGAGGTGCTGTGGATATGCACCAGATAACATCTCTCAGAGGAGTTTCACAGCAGCCTCCCTTCTTTCTGCCTCTGTGTTTTAGGAAGACTCTATCTGTGGAGTCAATTTTTGAAGTCCCTAACTCCTTCCTTGCTGTTTCAGACCAAAGATTGCAACGTGGTGGCCTCCAAGCTGATGTTTCTGCTGGATGACCTGCTCTGGGTGCTGACAGACTCTCAGCTGAAAGCAATGATGAAATATGCTGAGTCTCTGAGTGAAGCCATGGAGAAATCTGCTCAGCAGAGGAAAAGCCTGGCACCAGAGTCTGTACAGGTGAGTGAGTTTGGATGTTGGTCTGCCAGGGAAAAGGGCGGTTTCTGTTTGTGTGGCATCTGGCCCATATTCACAGCATTTTCCTTGATGGGAACTCAGGTCAGTGTCATGTGGACTGTGGGCTGCTGTGGGGTAATGAGGTGACCAAATGAGTGGGATTCATTGCCAATAAAATACATTTTCCAAGTCAAGGATGAGGGAAGAGGAATATTTCTGCTGGAGTTGGAAGCTCCAGGGAAGCAGAGATGCACACGTAGTGCAGTGAGGTTGCACAGGAGGGATGGGGAATACTTGGCCCTTTTTGCACAGGAATCTTAAAACATCTTCCAAGAGAAGTGCATGCAGCTGGCAGAGCACAAAGGGAGCACAGGAGAGGATCCAGATCCTGGGAATCCCATTTCAATCCTATAAACCAGTGTCTTAGAGGCT
This sequence comes from Hypocryptadius cinnamomeus, assembly GCA_013400635.1. Classification (NCBI taxonomy): domain Eukaryota; kingdom Metazoa; phylum Chordata; class Aves; order Passeriformes; family Zosteropidae; genus Hypocryptadius; species Hypocryptadius cinnamomeus. Next base: position 71,521 of record VYZP01001389.1, on the reverse strand, counting down.
GAAAGATTTGCACGAGTTGATTAATTGCATTATAACCTCTGTGTGTTCCCTCTCTCCGAGTTCTCACTGAGCTTGTCCCTCTCCCACAGATCACCCCCCCTGCTCCCAGTGCCCAGCAGTCCTGGGCTCAGCCCTTTGGAGCCAGCCCCAATGCCAGCAGCATCGGGCAGTACTTTGACAAGCACGACATGAAGGAATCCTCCTACCACCTGCTCATCTCCCGCCTGGACCTGCACATCTGCGACGACAGCCACGCCAGGGAGGCAGGTCAGGAGGGAGAAAACAGCAGCAGAGGGGAAAACAGCAGCTGAGGCAGTGATTTTCTGGCTGGAAGAAGGTTGGGAAGCACTGGGGTTTTGTAGTTTGGGAGTTGAGTTTCCAGGCCTGGTTCTTACCACAAAAGTGGTTGATTCAGGTGTCCTTCTCCTGGCCTAGGACAAGGTTTTGGTGCAGATTCCTAAAGATGGTACCCTAATCCTGGCTGTGGTGTCAGTTAATCAGTGGTGGCAGTCAGAGCAATGTGGTTCTGAATTCTCCTGGATCAGTGCTCAGATGGCAGAACTGACCATGGTTTCCTCTGCTCTGTTCCTCACAGGTGCTCTGAAGCATGGGATGCTGGGTGGTGCCATCCAGCTGACCTTCAGGAGGATGGCTTTTGATTATTATCCTTTCCACAGGGCAGGTAGGGAGCCTGTGGCCTCACAACCTGAGGAGGGGGATAAAGAAGGGAGTTTAAAGAACTGTTCTATGATTGCAGGCTGGACTAGAAGAAAGAAACTGCATTTTTAAAGCTGGGATGTTTGCTTTTCTGCAGGAGATGCCTGCAAGCATTGGGTGAGGTACAGTGAAGCAATGGAGACTCGGGGACAGTGGGCAAAGAAGTTGGTCAGTGAATTTCAAAGCAAGATGGAGAAGCTTTATGAAGAAACAGACCCTGTGTTTGCCAGGACTCCACTTTCCCCTTTCAAAGGGAAACCAGGTAAAGGTATTTGATAAAACCAGTGAAGCAGGAGGTGGTACCAATTTTGCTTCATCCAGCAAAATCTTGATTTGCCTGTCCCCCAGCTGAGCAGGCTGATTTGTTGGTGCAGGAATGCATAGCACTCTAAAAATTGTAAATAGAATGGCAAAGGAAAGCGGCTGGCAGAGCACTGCAGCAAGGATGGACAGGCTGCAGTGGATTATTGTTGAGTTTCTCCATAGGATACAAGGATGAAATTACATACTTAAGACCTGGTTTAGGAATGTGTTCTCTTGCCACAGAACAGACTCACCTTTCACAGTGTTCTTCCTTCAAAAGTCCTGAGTGTTTCTCCTGCCCAGCTGTGTTCATCCGTTTCTAATTCTGGGGCCGTTAGTTCTGCTCAGTAAGCACAGAGGTGTTGGTACTGATGGTGCAAAGAAGGTGACTAAAACCCTGTCTGTCCCCACAGACCCTCCCCAGAGTCCCCAGAGGAGCCCCCCAGAGAAGGGCCGGGCTCCCCCCACGTGTCTCCCGCGGCTGCGGCACCCGCCCTGGCACCGGCTGCGCTCCAGCTGCGTGGTGGTGCGGGTGGATGACCTGGATGTGCACCAGGTAGGGACCTCAGCACTGCCTGCACATGGCAATGGCACTTCCAAAAAGGAAATGATATCATTCAATACGTGATTCAAGATATGATTGAAAGAATAATGCAAATCCTACGACATCCAAAATGCTGCCCGGAGAACCTAAATGCTGTTAGGATGTTGTCTGTAAACTTTAAACCCTTTTAAACTGTTGATAGTTTTCATGTTCAGAGGGAACTGCATAACCACAGGTTTCTGCCCTCTGTTCCTGTCTAAGCTTACACCAAGCATTAGGCAGGCCGAGTGTAAAACATTTGATGCCTTTGAGAAGTCTGTGAGGATGTGGATTTTTTACAGAGGAGGAGTAAGTCTCACCTCATGTTTTCTGCCCTGGATCAGGCCCTGCATCCATGTGCCCTGTGTCCACACAAGAGCTGGTTTTGCTTTTTGCAGCACCAGATACTATGATGGACTTGCCAACATGCTGCTGATCTTGCAGACAGCTGTAACAGATTTCTGTTCTGTTTGCTCGTGTCACCTAATTCTGCTTGTCACAGCTCGTACTAGCAGTGACAGGAGACACAAAGAGCTAAATTCCCTCAAAGGAGAGGAGTTGGCAATAACAGCAGGTAGAAGAAAATTATATTTTTGCTTGAAAGCAGTGTATGTTTGATGTGTAAATGAGGCAGATTGAATACAGGCAACTGTGGGGTCACTGGGGCACTTGGGTTTGCCAAGTCTGAGTTCTGTACCACTGCATTTCATTCTGTTTTCAGGTCTCTACAGCTGGGCAGCAAAGTAAGAAACCCTCCACCTTGCTTTCCTGTAGTAGAAAAATCTTCAAACTTCCTGACCAGGTCTCTGCAATCCATATTGAATTCACAGAGTATTACTTCCCAGACAATCAGGACTTTCCAGGTAATACATCAAGGTTAGCACCTTCTTTCACAAGTTTTCTTAAAGAGTCATCAATGGTCTAGATGTGTTAACCCTGTTAGATATTCTCTGTCCATTGTTGTTTGGCTTTCTGATGTTTGCCATCCTATTTTTTTTTATTTTTTTTTTTGCCTGTGGGAAGGTGGGATGGAGTTTGTGCACAATGTGGAAGCAGAGCTGTGCTTGCAGGAATGAATTGCAGCAGCTGCTGTTTGCTCAGTTCCTGGGGTTCAGCCTTGCTGAGAGCCCTGGAGCAGGGCCATGGCTGCTCTGGGTGCTGTCCCAATGGATCACCTCATTCCTCTGGGTGCACCACAGCTGCTCCCTTTCTGAGATGTGTCTCCCAGGGGTGGTGAAGCCCCTGCATTGGTGCTGTCAGTGCAGGTTCTGCTCTGAGCTGCAGAGCACCTGAGGGGCCTTTCCTGCTATCATTAATTATTTCCTTTTAGTTCCGTGCCCAAACCTGTACATGCAGCTGAACGGCCTGATGCTCACCCTGGACACACCGAGTGTTCTCTGGATAAACCTCTTCTGCCTGGATCTGTGTCGCAGCCTGGAGCAGTTCAAAGCCATCTACAAGCTGGAGGACTCAGGCAAGCGGGATGAGCACGTGGATGTCCGGCTGGATGGCTTCAGGCTGAAGGTACCATTCTTTTCCTTCCTTTCCCAGTCTTCAGTGTTCTCTCTGTGAAAGGAACATGAGACCAGGACATAGCTGGAGTCCATAACGAGGAGACAAACCTGCTGCCTTCCTCTGGCTTTGCTGTGTCTGCCCCTTGTGTTGGTTTTGTTTGGTCTGTGGGCAGTAAAGCTGGTGCTGGAGTTCTCATCCAGAATAAACCTCTGCTATTCCTTCCTCACCTTTCTTCCCCCTGCAGCTCAGCATCCCCGTGGATAAGAAAGTCACGGAGCACCGGGACCGGCCGCAGGCCCTGTGTGTTTGCATGTCAGAGGTGACAGCCACCAACACCCGCCACGCTCCCTCCTGCAGCTGCCAGGACCTCCAGAGCCTCTTCCGGAAATTCGCGGGCTCGGAATTCTTCCACTCCAGCTACGCCGAGTTCCCCCGGGCGCAGGACAGATTCAGCCTCCTGCACACCCTGTTCCTGCGCCACGCCTACCACGTGGATGACAGGCCACAGAAGCACCCAGGCTTTCCCCAGCTGCCTCACAAAACCTCTGCCTCTGAGGATCTGTGGTCTGTGAATTTCAGTGAGCTCTCCCTGGGATTTGAGGGGGCCGAAAGCTCCAAGGGCAGAACCCTTAGCTTTATTGACCCTTTTCCCCTTTCCATATGGGCCTGCCTGCCCAAGAGGTGGGGGCAAGCTCAGATATCGAAACGACAGGAGCTGGCCACCTCTGAGGTGAAAATCAAGCCTTCTGCCAGCTTTAGCAACCACTCCAAGAACGAGAACCTCTCCAGAGAGCGCGGTGTTTGTCAAAGATCAAAGACTGACCAGGATCTGAGGAATATCTATAAGGCTCCAGACACGATGGATGTCTTGGGAGAATCTGACTGTGAAGTTGATGATGGGGTAGACAGTAAAGAGCTGGAAGCCTCTGCTGATATCCATGTGCTCATGTCCTCCTCTGTCCATGTCAAAGTTCGGCTCAACCACTACCAGTACTTGGTGCTGCTCAGGATGAAGGAAGTTCTGCAAGCACTACAGGAGCAGCTGGCCCAAGATACCCAGGAAATGACCAGGTCTCCTTTAGATCCCATGTCTGCTTGTGTGGGAGTTATGTTCCACAGTGCTGAGGTGGCCCTGCTCATGGCCCCTGCTCCAGGGTCTGTTGTGGAACCCAGGTCCCTGGACTCGGACACAACCAGCCTGATCGAGTCCGAGCTCTCACCCTCAGACAGCAAGGAGGGGCTGGCAGCTGAAGAGAAGGAGCTGAAATCAGAGAGCAGTTCGGAGAAGGGCTTAGGCAGCACCTCAGAGCTCCCAGAGGACAGTGGGATCCAGGACACTGGTGCCAGTGTCCAGCTGGAGAGGCTCCCGAGGTCCGCGAGCGACGGAGCCCTGAGCGCAGCTCCCCGCGGTAAGGACGCAGAGGAGAAAGGCTTGATAGAGGAAGCACATGAAGCTGTGGAAGCCCTGGTTGCAGAAAGACCAGCAGAGACCAGCAGCCACCCTCAGAGCCCTCCTGCTCTCCCTTCCAGCCCAGCCTCGGACACGCAGCCCTCGGGCAGAGGAGGCGTCGCCCTCAATGGGCAGGCAGAGCTCATCCCGCTGCGGAACATCGAGGTGGAGCTCTCCAGTGCACTGCACATCACCAAGGACGCCACGAAGGAAGCTCTGCACGCCACCATGGACCTCACCAAGGAGGCCATGTCCCTCACCAAGGACGCCCTGAGCCTGAGCCGGGACAAGATGACCTCCACCATGCAGAGGATGCTGTCCCTGCCCCCGGCCAGGTGAGCAGGCCAGGCTCCTGAACTGCAGGAGGGGGAGACAGGGGACCTCCACTCTCTTTCTGTCCCTTGTATCTGGGTTGGAGATGGGTTAAGTGTTCGTCTCTTGGGGCTGTTCTGAGGATACTGAAATCTGCAAGTGGTCAAAGACCAGCCCAACACTCAGATAATCTGCAGGCTCAGCTGCCTGTCTTTATCACTGGTTTTTGTTGGGTTTTTCTGTAGGGATTCTGTGCCCAAAGCAGAGGATGGAGCGGTGACCCCGGGCGGGGCAGGCAGCAGCCGGATGCGTTTCTTCTCCATGAAGAGGACCTCATCCCAGCATTCCTTTGACACCACATCCGTGGATGGGAGTGGCCCTGAGGACGGGCTGTCCGTGGACAGTGATGGCAGTGATGGCTTCGTGATGCTCACAGACTCTGGTAAAGCCCTTGGCTTTTCCTCTCCCCACCCTCATCTCACAGGGGTGATGCTTTGTGCCACAAGCAGCTCATCCTGTGTTCTTGTGGAATCACTTTTGCTGCTCCTTGTTTTTGAAGGTCTTAAGGAGTTGCCTCACAGTGGCTCTTTCTGCTTTTGTAGGTGCCTTTTCTTTGAGATGAGGAGGGTAAACCAGTGTGGAGTGACCCTGTCCGTCCCAGTGGTGTCCTGAGGGCTGTAGGGGCTGTGATGTGCTGGTGGTGGGTGGTACAGAGTATTTAGGGAGGGCTGATTGGATACTGGGTACTCTGGACGTCGTTCACTCCAACCCTGTGTTGCTTAAGCTCGTCTGAGAAGTCCGAGAGAGATGGATCTCCAGAGGATGGTGCCTCCAGAGAGGCCAGAGATTCAGGCAGATGCTGATGTCAGGACTTCCCGAAAAATAAATGGAATTGAGTTGTTGTTACTTCCATTTCAGAACCCAGCTTGGACCCCCTTTCTTCAGGGCAGCTTCCCCAGGCCCACAATGACACGGGCAGCAGAAGCAGCCTGGTGGCAGAGGACGAGGGTGGAGTGTCCCCTGAGGTGAACAGCTCCACGTCCCAGAGTGAAGACCCCAGTCTGCAGCTGGTCAGTGCCTGGCACTGGGATTCTGTCCCTGAGCGGCTCTGGAGGTGTTTGCTGTAACCAATGAGCTCTTGGTGGCTGTTTCAGGTGTCTGTCCTCGTGCTGAAGATGAATGATGTGAACTGTGCAGTAGAGGTACAAGGAGATGATTTGTCTGTGGCTTTACAAGTGATGAAGGTGGTTCCAGAGCAGCTGAACAACGTTGGCATGTGGCAGTTCCTGCGTGGCTACGTGGGTAAGATGCTGCTCTGGGACTCAGCTGCACTGTTAGAGCTGGCTTTTATACCAGCCTCCCTCAGGGAATATTCCATTCACTGGGGCCTCAGTGTTTGGGGTGGTTAGGATTAAATACACCTCGTGTGTGAGGGTCCAGATCTGGCATTTGAAAAATGTTTCCCAAGTGCCTACACAGTCCAGCTCTGTGGTGCCTAGTAATCATTGATTAGGAGTTTTTAAATTGCTGAGGATGCATGAAATGAATTAAAAGAGTGAATAAAGCTGTCTGGGGAAACCATGAAGTTATTCCTGATCTGAGAAAAATACTTTTGGGTCTACAGTACTTCCCCTAAATTCGAATTTAAAAAAAAACAAGCTAAACCTTAAAACAATCAACTATCCCCCCAACACCCCAAAAAATGTAGCCCAAACAAAACCAAAAGCAGCTCTTAACCCCAAACCTGAAGTGGAAGTGTGAGCAGTTCCCAGGCTGTTGATCCTGCCTGTCCCAGTCCTGCCAGTGGCCACAGTGGAGCCAAGGGATGAGGAAAGGCTGGTCAGCTCTGGAGAGTGAACCAGGGCACTGGGTCAGCTGAGGAGGCAGAGTTGGGACACTCTGGAGGGCAGCTGGGACAGTTCTGGAGGGACAGAGTTGGGGCAGCTCTGGAGAGGGAATGGGGCACTTGGCCAGGTCCTGCATATGCAAAACAGGGGCCAGTTTTAAAGTGTGGTGAGAGAGGGATATGCCTGAGACCTTAAATGGTCCAGCTCCAGTGCCAGTTCAGTGATGTGAGCTCTTAGTCCTTCGAAATTGGGATTTCTCTCAGTGAGGGGTGATGTCAGACCGGGGTCGCTTGGCCACGTTTGGTCTGAGATGGGCTTTCCACGATGCCCTTTCTGACTGATATCTGATCACTGGTGTCCCGTTGTGCAGTGACATCTCTCTGCCCCAGCTCTAGGAGAGCCAGGTGTGGAGAAGGCAGCGAGCCCTGGGCCCAGGCAGCCCCAGCCCGAGGTGTGCCTGCGCCTGCAGTCGGGTCCGTGCGCGGCCGCTCTCTCGCCACTGGCCGAGCGCAACGGCTTCCTGCAGGTGCTGCTGCACAGCCAGTCCACTGAGCTCTGCACGTCCTGCCTCACCAGCCTGGGACCCTTCCTGGAGGATGAAATCATCCCAGAGGTCATCCCCATGGAGATAGAGGTGGTGGATGCCAAAATCACGTTGAAGGTGAGAGCTTCCCCCAGGGCAGAGCTCGCTTGCAGGATTGCACTTGGGAAGGGATGCTGTGGGAATGCTGGGGGCCTCTGTAGAGCTTCTCTTCTCCTTAGACTGTTTGGTTTTGCTTCTAAAAGCAAGACCAAACCTAGGGATGCATAAGGAACACAAGGGAAGTGTGTACCTGTACACCCTGTACATAAAGCCAGGCCTTTCCCTAGGGTGGACTCACCCCCGTGAGTCTGGCAGTGCTGCTGGTCAGGAACACTGCTTCTGAGGAGGCTGCAGGCAAGGGAAGTCCTTTCAAGAGCTGTCACAGCTGCTCATCCCTTCTCTGCTTCATGTTCCTCCAGGATGACAGCCCCCCAGTGTACCCCACCTCCCCTGGCCCTGTCCCCATCACCTTGGCAATGGATCACGTCGTGGTGAGGCGCAGGGATGACGGTGTCTTCTATCTCACAGGTGGGTTCCATCCTGGTTTTATTGTCCCTCTGCACCCCCAGGCTGTGCTGGAGGAGACTGGGACGTGATGGTTGCTGCTGGGAAGGATGGGCTCTGAGGTGGGAGCAGTACCTGTGTGTGTTTCCTGCTGTGGGAGCAGTCCCTGCCTCTGTTCCCTGCTGTAAGAATTTGTGTTTGGTGTTTCCTTAAGCACACACAGACAGGATCCATTATTACCTTTTAGTTTCTACATTTAAAAAGGGGAAAGAGAATTTTATTTCCCTGTGTAACAAGAGGGGGGGAAAAAAGGAAAGAAATTAATTAAAGTTATTTTTTTGTTCTGAGAGCCCTGTTGTGTGAATGTCCACACCTGAGTGGGTTCTGTTGCTTTCCAGCTTCCCAGGGGAAGGACTCAGTGAAACAGGAAAAACCTGTGTCAGTCCCTGAGGAGCAGGAGGCCCCATCAGAGTGTGTCTCACCAGCCCCAGCAGCAGGAGCACGTGGGCTGCAGGTGAGTCACTGCTGCTGCCTGGACAACAGAGAGCTGGAAATTCTCTTTAGCCTTTTTGTGTTTGCAGTCCTGGGCAGGTGTGGTGAGCTGCAGGAAGGGAGTGCCCCGAGCAGCAGCCTGTGCCTCCTCCCATGAGTGTTTTGAGGAGTGAGGGCACCTTGCCCAGCATGAACTCACTTGTTCCCTTTCAGAATCTGGTTGGGGATTGTTTTCTGATTGGCTCCATCTTCCCCACTGTGTCCAGTTCCTTGTTGGAAAAACAGGACTCGAGAGGTTCCCAAAAAGAAAAGTTTTGTCAGTGTGGTTGTGCCTCACTGTGTAATTGATCCCCAAAGCTCCTGCTTTGGTTTTCCTTGGAGCAGCTCACTGTGTACCTCAAAGACTCCTGCCTTGTTCTCTGCTTGTCTCTTGCAGCTCAAGCAAGTGCCAGAGTTGCAGAGGGAGCTCCAGACCATGAAACTGGCCCTGGCAGAAGCCAACATGGACAAGGCTCGCCTTCTGCAGGAGATCAGGAAGTACAACCCCCTGTTCCAGCTCTGACACTGCCAGGGACAGGGCACCAGCACCAGCAGGGCAGCTTTGGTCATTTCGCTGCCAAACGGGTCCAACCCCAGGACTGAAACCAGCTGTGACTGCAGAGACTGGGCACAGGGAGGGAGGGATGGAGGGGCCTGGCTGAGGCAAATGGGAGGAATGAGGAGGAGTTTGCTCTGCTCTGGCCTGGGAGTGCTGCACTGAGCCAGGGCATGGCCAGCCCACGAACACCAGGTCAGATGTGGGGGACACACCCCGTGTCTCCTCATCTGTGGGTGGCTTTCAGCCTCCTGCTTTTGTGGTGACTTCTGGAGGTGATCCATGCTGGGGTTTCTGCTTCTTTCACCCTTCCTTGTTGTGTTCTTGCCCAGCTGTGCTCAGCAGGGCCCACAGCAGGAGCAGGGTGGTCGCTTCAGCACCTGGGCAGTGACAGGACAGGGGTGGCAGAAAGGTCAGGGCTCTGCTGGGAGAGCAGGGCTGCTGTCACTGGAAACAGGGATGGGATTCCCACTATGGAGTGAGGGCACACAGCTCACTATTCCCACAAGAACAGGGTCAGGATAGTACAGAAATTCCTTCAGATTCTCTTTTCCACCAGTAATTCCTTGTGTAGAGATGGATGCAGACTTAGTCCAGTTCATTCCCACGTTATCCCACAATGTTTGGCTTTATTGGTGCAGGAATTAATTCCTTACAAGGCACTGTTTAAACATTTGCTATCAAAGAACAGGGTGAGGGAAGTTGGTTCAGTCTCAGGTGATGACCTGGGTGGTTTTTGGGATGCACCTTGTCCTCAGAGCTTCGTGTGCCCGAGTTCCCCAGTGGGGAGGAGGAGGAGGAGGAGGAGCAGTCGTGGCTGCTGAGGAAGGAGCTGTGGGGTTTTCAGCACTGGGTGGAATCTTTCAGCAGGGCTGAGGGGCTGCTTGGGATGGGACCCCAGAAGCTGCCAGCCCTGATCCCAAAAGGAAATCACTGCAACACACCCGTGTGGAGCAGCTCCGTGTGAGCACCGCTGGGAACTGCCCATGAGCAGAAGCTGGATTTTGTTTCACCAAACCTTTGTGCTGCTCCCTCTCCCTGTGAGGAGCAGGAGCTCTGAGAACTGCTTGCCTGAGGTGGAATGCCACGGTATTCCTGCTTTTTCTTCATTAATTGCTTGAAAATGGGAGGTTTCTCTCTTCTGCTTTTTCAAATTTTCATGACATTTTGTGTGAGTATGGGAAGGACATGCCAAGGGTTTGCCCAGCCTGCAGGGTCCCACAGCTCCTCCCACGTGTGCAGGCTGAGCACAGCTGGGGCCAGGTTGTTTACAGCAAATTCCTTGCTCCAGCTACTTCAGTCAATGGGTTTTGCTGAAGAATTCAAGCATTTCCTTTGCTTTGAAGACCCAGTAAAAAGGAGTGTAACCCAAAACCCACACACGGGGGAGGACAAAACCTCCTGGGTCCCCACAGATTGTAAATATCAAAGTTTACTTTGTGGAGCCTCTTATTTAAGGATTCTTCCTCTGTTCCAGTGAGAGCCCAGGGAGTCCTGCCTGGCACAGGTGCCATGGGAGAGCAGGTGGCCTCAGCACCTCACAGGGCAGGAGCAGCTCCCAGGGCCCCTGGAAGGGGATGGGGGGAATGTGCAAGTCTGAACTTGAATTTTAGGCAGTATTGCAACTTTGCTGCAGTTTGTTTCCACTGATGCATTTATTGGTTCTATGAACCAGGAGCAGAATTAAACTCATTAACCTCCTTCCAGGCTCTGGCCTCTTTTCCTGCTTTTCCCTCCCTTCCCAATGCTGCTGTTTTCTGGGCAGCTCCTGGATTTGGAAGCACAGCTGAGCCATGACTTCAGATGTTCCAGCTCCCAGCACAGCCCTGCCCCAGGCTGGGAGCAGCTCTGGGAGCACTCTGGGTCACACAAGGAGCAGATCCCAGTCAGGTTATGAACACAAGAATAAGTTTAATGTACAAAAAAAGCCACACATCTGGGCACAAATAGCACATCTGGGCACAGACAGCACATCTGGGCCAGCAGGAAATGCTCTGCAGCCCGTGGGTGTTTCTCTCCCTGCTCTGCTGAGAACCCAGAGTCCAGGTCGAGGGTGCATCCAGGCTCTGCCCAGCGTGGCAGGGGCAGCAGGAACATCCTTGAGGCCCCACAGGCCACCCCAGAAGGGCCTTGTGGAAGAGTCCACGTGGGAAGGTCCTGCAGGAAGCTCATCTCAGCCCCTCTCAGTGGAAGATGATCTTTTTGTACTTGGAGTTGGGGATTTGCCCACGTGCCTTGAGCCTCCGCACGGCCTCCCTCATGTGCTTGGGCTGCAGGGGGGGCAGCTCCCCCCACTTCTCACACACATCCAGGGCTGGACAGACAGACAGACAGACACAGGTCATGGCAGGGGCCAGCTGAGCTCTGCCCCTCCCCTGCTGCTGCTGCTTCAGTGCAGTTTGAAAGGAACAGGCAAGGTTTGTGTTTGGGGTTTGCAGCTCAGAGCCAGGAATGGACCTGCTCCTCCTCCCTGCCAGGAGTCCCAGGGCAGCAACCAGGACAAAAAGCTTCTGAAGCACTCAGGCACTGTGGAGATGCTGGATCCAGGGGATGGATGAGCTCTGGAGCCCCCCCACAGCTGAGCAGGACCAGCTGATCCAAGCTCATCCCATGAAGGGAGACTGAGGCAGGTTTAGAGGCTCGAGGAGCCCCTCTGGCCCTGCAGCACTAACGAGATCCTCATCCTGCAGCTGCTCTGGGGCTGAGGGACAGAGCTGCCAGCCCAGCTCCTCTGCCTGAGGAGAAGCAGCAGCACTGGGGGGGATCAGAGGGGCTGTGGCAGCTTCACCAGGCCCTGCTCTGGGCCAGAGCTGCTGCTGGAAGGGAGAACCATGGAAAACCTGCTCCAAGCAGGGAACTCACCCCGGGTTCTGCACTTGGCCCTCAGCAGGTGCCACTCACCTTCCTCCACCACCTCCCCAACAAACACCTTGGAGATGCCCGACATGGCGATGACGACGTTCTGGGACACCGAGGTGCCGGTGATGGACTGGATCAGCTGGGACAGGGACAGGCGGGGACAGTCAGAGCCCCACCCCTGTGCCTCCCAGCCCCTCGGGGGAGCTGCAGCAGCAGCTCCTGGTGCGGGGATTTGAGCTGGGGCCGCTCGGGCTCGGCTGTCCCGGAGCCGCGGGGGTGGCACAGCTCCGCAGGTCCCGGGAGCGCCCGGCCCGCCCCGCTCGGGGCCCGGCCCGCTCGTACCCGTTTGATGGCGGCCTTGGGGAAGGCGGAGCGGCGATACATCTCGTAGCGGTTCAGCTGCTCCTCGGAGAAGGAGGAGACCAGGATCCTGCGGGCACACAGCGATCGTTCCCAGCCGTTCCCGCGGCACCGGCCAGGGCCGGCAGGAACGGGGTGGGACGGGAATCTGGAGGGGGCTGCGGCACCGGGGCCACGATCCCCGAACTGGCAGGCGCGGCCGCAGGCACTCACTGCATCTTCTGGATCTCGTCCTCGTCCACTTTCTGCTTCTTCTCCTTCCTCTCCTTCAGCTCCAGCTTCACCTTCCTGGCCGCACACGCCTGCAGCGCCGGGTCCTCCGCGTCCGCCGCCTCCCCGTCCGCGCTCCTCACCTGGGCGAGAGGGCAGCGCTCGCTCCGCGGCCCCGCGGCCCGGCCCGGCCCCGCTCCCGCTCCCGCCTCACCTCCCCGTCCGCCACCTCCG
>VYZP01001389.1:0-57376 GCA_013400635.1 Hypocryptadius cinnamomeus | reverse complement strand
CGGAGCTGCGAGGGGGCTCCTCGGGCTGCTGTGCCCTCGGTGGGCTGGCAGAGCAGAGGGGAGTGACTTTGTGGCTGTCCGGAGGTGGCAGTGCCAGCGCTGGCGCTGCCCGCTCCCCCTGGCATCAGGGCGCTGCTGGCGGCGCTGGGAGGCTCCGGGGTGTCCGGAGGGCTCCGTGGCCGGGGCAGGTTCGGGATCTCCGGGCTGACTTTCCCGGTATCACACCAGGTGTCCGGGCCCTGCGCTGCCATTGTCGCGGCTGGCGGTGACGCTCTGCTGGCTCTGGGGTCGGCTCGTCCTCAGCCCCACGCTGTGGAATTTGCTGGTTGAAGCTCTTGGACCTTTGTTAGGTTTTTTTTCTCTTCTCCGTGTTTTGGCTTCACCTCTCGCTGCTGGAGCTGCAGCTTTGGGAATGCTCCTGCTCCCTGAGCGATTGGTTTGTTCTGGGAGGTGTGGAGGGGGTTTGTGTCCGGTGCCAAGTGATGCTGTTGCTACACAACCTGGCTGTTCCGAGGGATGTGACTTGCCCCTTTTTGGCCGAATTTGATCCGTTTTTCTTTTTACATAATGCAGTTGGATACCTGCAGGTTGTGCTGGTGGCAGAAGCCTGCAGACATTCGAGAGCTCACCCTGCCCTGGGGCCACGTTTGCCTTTCTGAAACGTAGATCTACCCTTGGGTCGAGCTTTGTTCTTCTCTTTTGATACATTAAACAGTCTCAGCCCTTGTTTGAGTGGGATGGATGTGCCCACAGGGGGCTCAGATCAGTGCAGAGGGTCGGTGCAGTTGGACACCCTGTGAGCTGAACCAGATCCAGCATTGCCTGACGGCACCTGGGCACGATGGGGCCTTTCCCTGGGACAGTGCCCATGGTGCCATGGTCCTGGAGTGGTCCCATGGTGCCAGGGCGAGCCAGGCCATCCCTTTGGCTCTGACCTGTTGCTGTTTCTCACATGTGAGCAGTGCTTGGTGCACAGACCTGTCTGAAGGAGGGTGACAGTCACAGCTGTCACTCATATTCCGTGTTCGCTGCCATGGCTCTTGGCTGTACCTGCTGGTGACACTGCACCTACCCCTTTCCCCTGCCCAGGTCCCAGCCCCTGAACCTGTTTCTCCCTGCACAGCTGGGATTTGTGCCTGTGACACCAATTCCTGGTCTGGCTGCACGTTGTGGGGCATGGCAAGGTGTCCTGTGTGCCACCTGCTGCCATTTGGGAGCTTTGTGACTGTTTCCCACCTCCTGGCCACTTGTTGGGCTCTGGCTCTGAGGAGCTTGTGATGAGGTTTTGATGAGGAGCAGCTGCAAGGAGAGGCCAGAGAGTGCAGGAGACAGGCTGGGGCAGGCTGCAGGGACCAGACAGATGAATTTTAGGGTGGAGAAAACCTCACCTTTTCCACTGCTAGAACATGGGAACTTTTCTGATGTAGGATTTTGCCCTCCTTGGTTGTGGGGTGAAGCCTGCCCTCAGTCAGGTGTGTGTGCTCTGTATTTTCCCTTCCTCAGGCAGCCCCTGGCCCTCTCAGGCTGATCCCTGGTCCTGCTGAGGCTCCTCATGTCTGTAAGGATCTCTCCTGACACGGGAACTGCTGAGCTGCTCTCCACCCCAGAGCTCATTTCCAGAGCAGGATCACAAACACTCTGCTGAGCTGGCACCTTTGTTCTTTTCTCCACCCCATTTCAGGTCCCTATTTTAGTTTCTATTTGAGTCCCACTGTTTGGATAACCTGTTCCCAAAGCTCTTCTCTCCTGAGGTGCCTGTTGCAGCTCTTTCTATCAGTTCTGCATTTCAGGTGTCTCAAAGATACAATTTTGGATGGGATACAAACCAGGCATTCCCTGGAATTCCCCCATTACACCTGGTATGTGCTGAGCTGGCACCTGCTCTGGGCTGTCTCTCGTTGGTTTGGGCCATTTCTCTTCCAAAGAGGGCAAGTGCTGCTCCATGAAGCAGTAGAAGATGGCCCTGGCAGTAAATTCCTTGGAATATGGTGTTTTATCAGGTGACCTGAACTGCCATCAGTCTGTTATCAGTTAAATGTGAACTTTGTCACAGTCTGGGCTGTGCTGCTCCTTCCCAGGCCGAGCAGGGCTCGCTGGGTGTGGAGGCAGCACAGATTCCAATCATCCATGGCTGCAGGTGAGCAGGAAACAGAATGGGATGGAGTGAGATAAGCCACAGGAGGAGGAATTTCAAAGACAGTTTAAGTCTCTTGAGGGGTGAATGTGCCAGGGTGTAACACTCAGAGCACTGGACAGGAGAAGGAATCCCAGTGGGAAGCTGATGGGAATGGGGAATGCTGACAGCGAGCTGGGGGAACGAGGAGGATGCAGGAGGAGGAAATGGGAGTGTGGATTTGCCAGAGCAGATGGTGGGCTCACAAAGAGGTGATGGCTGCCAGGGTTTGGGAGGCTGGGCTCCCTGCTGGCATCCACGCAGCCCCTGGGATCTGCCAGGGCCTGGGGAGCTGCTGCAGGCCTGGCCCAGCAGTCAGGAGCAGATCCTGGCTCCTCAGCCAGGCCTGGCTTCTCCAGTTCCAGCCATGGCCCATGGCACAGGCAGGAGCATCGTGTGAGCAGCCAGAGAGAAAACCCTCTGTGCATGCACAGCTTAAGGCTTATGAGCAACAGCAAGTCCAGAAATCAGAAATGGTCTGTGAATCCTTGAGGTTCCTTGGGGTTATGAGCCACTTCTGCATCGAGGCTGCAGAGTTTGATTGATTGTATTTTTTTTTAGTGGTTCACTGTGAAGTTAGAGGCGGGAAACAACAGAACAATCTGTGGCTGAGCTATCAGGCTGCATTCAGGAGGCTTTGCCAGGAGCAGTGAGGGATGGGTTGTGTTAAAGCCAAAGCTGCAGAAGCAGCTTTTTATTTCCATTTATTGCTGTGAAAAGTCTGGCTCTGTGTTGCCAGAGGGGGAAGCTGAGGCTGCTGCTGAGCCCCAGATGGGATATGCAGTCCCCAGGGAGTGTATCAAGGAGATGCTTCTGCTGGGAATGAGGAGTTTGGGTGCACATCTGCTGTGGGAAGGGTCGAGTGCTGCTCCACAGAAGCCACAACCCTTGTTCCAGCCCGTTTTCAGCCACTGCTGCTGGTGAGGGGTCTGGTTGGTTTAAAGAGGGATGTGGTGGGATGGCAGAACACTTGAGGTGGCTTCCAACAGTCCAAGGGTGGTTAGGAGTCAGAAAAATGAGTTCTTTTTTAAAAAAGTGGGGTTTGGTATTTGTTCTGGTGTGGCTGATGGTTCAGCAGGGATCTGATAGTGCCCTGTGTACTCCTGGAGAAGGCTCCAACTGTGGACTGTGCCTGTCTGCTGCCATTCCCTGGGGAAGGGACACGGTG
Organism: Hypocryptadius cinnamomeus; assembly: GCA_013400635.1. Taxonomy (NCBI): domain Eukaryota; kingdom Metazoa; phylum Chordata; class Aves; order Passeriformes; family Zosteropidae; genus Hypocryptadius; species Hypocryptadius cinnamomeus. The sequence continues at coordinate 54,035 of VYZP01001389.1, read as the reverse complement.
CTGTTGCCAGGGAAAGGGGGGATTGCCCTGTCTGAGGTCAGGGTGGTCAGGGTCGGGCTGTCTGTCCCTCCGTGTGTCCCCAGGCCTTGTGGATAAGCGCCAAGTCCTGCAGTGTCTGCAGCAGGGGGGCTCCAAGTTCCAGCTCCCAGGCTTGTGCAAGCAAGGTGCTTCCCTCTCTTCCCTTCCCCATCACATGGGAGCTGCTCCTGCTGCTTTCCCACGGAACAGGGCAATGTTGGGTCTTCCCCTCGTCCTGCTGCTGTGATTAATCATCTCACCCACTTTAAACCTTCTCCTCTCCACTCCCTCCCGTGCACACGGCGCAGTGGGACGGATCCCTCTTTAATTACACACCTGAGCACAGGGATTGCTGAAGGTGCTTGTGCCACAGGCACAGGTGTGCACCGGGCTCAGCAGGGAATTGTTTCCTAAGTACTTCTTTAAGAATTCAAAGGCTGCAGTTACTGGCTGTGACTCTGTAGTGTTTTGTCTCTGTGTGATCTTGTGATGCAGTTTTGGAAAGTTTTTGTTTGCTTGCTTTGGTCGGTGCAGTTCTGTGTTCAGGGCTGGGTCAGGAACACCGGGCTCTCCTCATTCACTGGCATTAGCCCTGCCCTGCTCCACTCGCCCAAGCCAGTGGGCAGAGCAGGACTTGTGGTTTCACAGCACCTGGGGCTTTCTTGGACATGTGGGAATTGGTGGGTGGGTGGGTTCCTTCCTGTGAAACCCCCTTGAGAGAGCCCTGTCTTGTTCCCTTCCCAGTGGGCTGTGGGCAGCTCCAGGTTTCCAGGGTTTGGTTGGCAGAGAGAGGGATTGGAAGTGGAAGGCTCTGCACAGGTGGGCGTTGGGGGAAACACTGAAGCTGGGAGGTCTAACAAACTCCTGTCTCCTGAGGCTGTACAGTTCCTGGATCCAGCAGGAGGGAAGGGCAGGAGGAGCAGTGTCTCCCCTTCCCTTCTGCTCCCTGTGTGCCCCAGCAGTGGGTGTTGGTGAAGAGGAGCTGCTCCACTCAGTGCCACAGGTCCCCTCCAGCTGTGGAAGGCCCTTTGGCAGAGAGCAGAACTTTCTGGAGATGAATGGTTGGAACAGTATTTTGTGTATTGGGAGCAGCTGAGCCAAGAAACAGGGTTCATCCAGCTGAATTTTTGTGAGGTAATGCATCATTTCAGTGAGGTTGAAGGACAACAAACAGGATAGAAAAGACATCAGTGAAAGATGTGACACAGTACAGGTAATACAGAGTGGAGGAAATGCATCCATATCATGCCAGACCAGAAGGAAAACCCCTCTCAGCTGCCCTGGGACAGAGGACAGGCAGTTCCTGGAGGCTGAGCCCCTCCTGTGGCAGTGCCCAAGGGCCTGCCAGGCTGGCTCTCAGCAGAGAACATGTGCTGACACCTCTACCCCGGGTGAGCTCATCGCCTTTCCGGGCTGTGCCATCCACTCCTGCTCTGTTCTGCTCCTCAGATGCAGCTGTGGAGTGCTGTAGTGCTCTGGCTGTGGAATCCTTTCAAGGTCAAGTGTCCTCAGGATGAGAAGGTGCCTCTGAACAGGGGTGATGGCTCTTTCCTCTTGTCACTGCAGCACGAGCTCTGCCCGATGCTGAGCTGGCACTGTCACTGTCCCAAAGAGCTCACTCCAGAGTACAGCTTAGTCATGGAAATGAGATAAATCCTATTTCACAGAAACTGGGAAAAATAAAACTATTGAGGATTGATTTGTTTCTATAGCAACCGACTGGCGAAGTGAACACAGCTGCTGTCTGCAGGAGGGAGGAAAACAGAGCTGGAAATGTCGCTGCACCTGGGCTGGCTGTCGGCAGCAGAGAGCCTGGGGCTGGGGAGGGGGCAAAGGCTCCAATAAAGACAGGGCAGGAAGGTGTCAGCTGCCTTTGGAATGAAATTTGAGCTGGAGTGTGTGGCTGTGCCCTCTTTACACAAAACCTGGAGAGCCTCACAGCTCTTTATGTCCTGCTTCCAAAAAGTTGTGCTCCTGCACCCTCATGGGTGGGGAAATGCCCTGCCTTGGGTCAGGCAGGGCATTCATGCGATGTGGTACCTGGGTGTCCATCACATCACAGCACATTTCTAGACCTGAATCCAAAATGACTTTGTCCTGGTGCCATAACTCAATGAGAAATACTCTGCTTTGAGAAGTTTGGATGAATCAGATTGGAGTTAAACTTTTTTGATTGCCCTTTAACTGAATGTGGTGCTGGATGCTCAGCAGGGATTCCTGCAGGTGTTTGTATCCTGGAAGAAAATCCAGTTGGGCCTCCAGACTGCTGGATAAGGGGCTTAAGTTTGGAACTGTTTCTATCTCAGCAGTGTGTAGATTTGTGTGGTTTTTGCTTTTTCCTAAGCCAAGGATTTTAGCTGGCTCTGGCACACACAGGATGTTGAGGTGGCTGTTTCCTCAGGGTTAGTGAGGGTGAGCTGTTTAAATGTTTGGGAGGCTGCAGAATGCAAAGTGCTGGGACTCTGTGTTTAGGCACATTCTTGGCTTGCTGTCGTGTGGCTGTTGAGGGTTCCAGGTGAAAATCAGGGTGTACATCTAACATATTAGGATGCTGAGGGAATTACAGGAGGAGGAGTATGTGTGCATGGTTTTACTGGACACTCTGCAGGAGCCTGAGTTATTCAGCTGGAGGAAAGTTGAGCTGGAGTTGGTGTTTAGGTTTGGTAAGCCCAGGAACATTCACACTCCTCCCTTGTTATTTTAATACATGGTTTCTTTTAGAGGGAAATTAGATTTAAAAATAAACCTCAAGCTTTTTCCAGTTCAAAGGAAGTGTCTGTAGTGCCATGTACTGAGGATAGTCTTCAGTACAGGAGAACAAAACCCTGTCTGAGAGTGAGTGCCATAAATATGATGTAAATACATTATCTCATTAGATTTTTATCTAATCCCATTGCCTGCTGTTGTGCAGACTCCTGAGGTGAGCAAGGCTGAAGATGTCATAGGTGGTCTTTCAAATCTAATATTGAAGTGGGTTGGAAATTAGGTGAATTGACTTTTGCCTCATCCTAATTAAGACACTGAGAAATCTGCTCAAGTTTGGCATTACAAAGTGCCTGATTTTAGAACAGAATCCGATTCCAGTGGCTGGGTGCCCGCTGAGGTTTGAAGCACCCCCGTGCAGGGACCCAGGTGGGCTCCACAGGCTCTTCCTCACTGCTGTCAGTTTCAGGAATCAGCACAATTTTTTTAGGAATCAGGAACAGGATTAGGATAAAGCCTTAAGCTCTGAAGACTTCAAAGCTTTGCATCGTCATCTTGGTTCTGTTACAAGGACAGTGAAATCCATCAGATGGCTTAAACAGGAGACTGTCCTGTGGACTTGTGTTGGTTTTTTCCTAGTGCTTCTTTCCAGTGATTTTTTGAGCCATGGTTTCTCACTGCACATTGGGGACTCTATCAGAGTTGACTGCCCTGTAAGAGATGTTTGACCTCAGTTCATCCTGTGATCCCCATGGATGGCTTGTGGCTGCCCTGGAGTGTTGTCACTAGCCACCTTTGCGTGATTTTCAGTTACAGCATTGCCCCTGTGCCCCCTTCACAGCTTCTTTCAGCCTGGTGCAGGCTGTGAAGATGTGTCTGAGCTCCTGTGGCTCATCTGCTCTGGGTCAGAACAGCTGAAAATGGAACTTGGAGGATGTGTGGAATTCGTGCTGGATTTGGCATTTTGGAAATATTTCCTCTAATCTCAACAGAAATTATTTCACAGAAGGAGTGAAACAGGATGTGACCTTGACATTCCTTTTCACTGGAAATAAAGACTAAAGAGAATTGGTTTAAAAGCTCTGAGGATCCTGGTTGTTATTGGGTGTGAGTTGTTACAGCTGAGATATAATTATTTGCTGGGACAGTCACAGTAACCCTGGAATTGTTTGAAGTCATGGAGAGTTTTATCCTGCATATATTTAGGAGTCTGACTGGCATATGTACATTCCTTCTGTACATTAAAGATGTCAGGCTGGGAAAGGCTCTGCTGCTGAAAGTTGCTTCTGGCTGGGAGAGCTGTATTGAACAGAGAAAAGGCTCAGAGATGGGTCTGTTATTCTTGCAGAGAAGTGTGCAGAAATAAAGGGGTTTGGAACATCTTATGTTGTATATGTTCCCCAAAGAACGGAGTTTTTTTTCTGGTGAGGAAAAGCTGTTTGAGGCTGTCATTGTAGGCAGGGTCAGAGCTGGTATTTGGGTGAAACCAGGGCTGAAAGCTGCAGATCCACCATGAAATATGTGGGAACATCTCTCTTTGCTGCCTGTTCCATTATTGGTTCAGTTTTCCAGCATTAGGGGTGGCTGCAGCTGCCCCTGGTGGCTCTTGGGGAGGGTCCCTGCCCTTCCCAGGGCTCTCAGAGCAGGGCAGGACTGTCAGCTCCATCCCTCTGACTGCCTGGCTCATGCCCTCAGCTCTCAGCACTCGTGTTTTTCAGCTCTAACCTTATCTCTGTACAGGTAGTGCAGACAAGTAATGACAGCTCCTAGGAGCTATCCCGGGATTTGGGAATCATTTCCTGCCTTGGCCATTCACTCCTGATCCTGCTCTCTAACAGACTGGATTTCAAGGATGCTTCTGGAGTAAAAGGATGTCCTTTCTGATTTCCATCCTTCTTTTCCTTAGGAACTCTTGTCCAAGTCAGTGCTTTCTCTGCTTGTGGAGCATTGGCATGACAAGCAGAGCTGATCACAGAGCTCTGTGGCTGCTCAGGTGTGTCCCCATGTTCCCATCTGAGCCACCATGGGGTCACTTCTCTGTTTGCCCTCCTGCTCTCGCTGTCTTTGCTCTCTCCTTTCCCTGTCACTTGCTCTTTGGGCACCCAATTAAAAAGCTCATCAAGAAGGAATGTCTCTGGAGTCAGTGGTATGTCTGCCTTGTTTGTGTCCCTCACTGTTGCCAGTTAATCTCTCCTCGCTGTGTCTTTCTTTAGCCCTCAGGGACTCCTGGTTAAGCTGGAGCTGGGATTGGTACAGGCTTAGATGGAGCCATGTGGGTGAGCGGCTGGGCTGCTGGTGTGGGCTGTGTTCAAGGGTAAAGTGTGCTCCAAACGCTTCAGTGGAAGCTTTGTGTGGCTCTGAATCCTCCAGTCCCGTGTCCCCTTCCTCGAGGGCCTTGCCTCTCGTCCTGTCATTCTGCTCTTTGATATCAGAGCAACTCATTTCCTTTTCACTCCAGCACCGTGTTTCTCCTGCCTGTCCTGATGTCCTGGGCTGCAGCCCAGGGATCCCTCCCAGCATCCTGGGGTCTCCCCATGTGCACGGAATTGGGCACTGCAGTGCCAGCACCGGTTCAGAGTCCTCCTGTCACTGATCTGGGCAATGTCACAGGGGAAGGGGGATGTCGTGCGAATCTCTGTCTCACTGCTTTCAGTCTCCCTAAGGCAAAAGTGCACTCTGTGTGCAGTTGTTGGTACAAAATAATTGCATTTGCTTTTTTAATTGCTGTAGGGAAGGGGTAATTCGGTCCCTGAATCTCTGTCTCTGCTTGACTTGGCCTATTTACCTGCTTTTCATCTGCCCCAGGTCAGACACGTCATGGTTCAGTGTTCAGGCACCAGGGCTGGGCAGCAGCCAGGCTGAGAGGGGTGTGAGCAGGATTTGGGAAGAGGTGGGCAGCAGCCAGGCTGAGAGGGGTGTGAGCAGGATTTGGGAAGAGGTGGGCAGCAGCCAGGCTGAGAGGGGTGTGAGCAGGATTTGGGAAGGGGTGGGCAGCAGCCAGGCTGAGGGGGATGTGAGTGTGGGTGACATGGTACAAGTGAAGGGCTAGTGCCCAGGAAGAAGCCATGGTGGCCCAGAGGAGCATTGGAGCATGCCTGGCTGGGCAGAGCACACGGACCTTGAGAAGTCTTTTAGTGCTGAGATGGGGAGAATATGGGGTGGTTTTTGTCTCTCTATAGAGAGGTCTGAGACTGCACCAGGAGGAAGGTGTCCATGTTTAAATAAAGTATCACCATCCCAATACCTTTCTAAGTGCAAGGTGCTAGAAATCCCAAATTCCCACTAAGATGTGTATTGGATCAGATCTCTGTGGGTGCTGGAAACAAACATTAACTTCGAGGTGTGTTGATGTTGTCTGACAGTGAGCAGAGGGTGACACGTTTTCTGCCATCCCAAAACCCTTAATTGGCACATCCATCCCATACAAGGGCACTGGCAGGAGGGGGAGGGCATGTGCTCTACCACAATTTTTTCTGCACAAGTTGCTTTTGATGACATTTTTACTCCAAGCTCAGAGCTGTGTGCCTGTCAGAAGGGAACAGCGCAGATGGACATGTTGGGCTCCAGACATGATGCTCCATTGCTGTTGGCTGACTGACATGTCCCATGGGATTCTGCAGCTTGTTAAATCATCTCACAAAGGAGAAGGGGGAGGGAAAGCCGGTGCGAGGTTGCCAGCTGTAGCCAGCTCAGTGCTGCAGCATCAGCTGCTTGGTGGTTTTGATCAGGAATTTGTGGCTGCCCAGGGTTTCCTTCTATTTCTCTGGAAGTGCTCAATGAAGGGAAGGCCAAGGGAAAGTCTGGCACCTTTCTAAGGAATCGTGCTTCAGTGGAACCCGGCAGCCTGCACCATCTACATGTGTCTTACTAATTTTCTCTGCGTCTTATTTATTTTTTAATATTGTGTTTTCTTCCATGTAGTGCATTTTCTCCAGTGCTGTGGGAGCAGAGCTGAGCTGCAGATGGAGAATGAGGAATGTTTACCTGAGCAATGCCCTAGTTCCTGTTTGCAGTTCCGGGATATTGGTTTATGACTTTGATAATGCTGCTCAGTTCACTGAATTTCTGCAGGAGTGTTTTGTTCCTTTTGCTTCTATTCCTCAAAGCACCATCTAGTCAGATGCAAAAGGAGAGAGCGGGCCACAAAATCGGTGTTCAGTAAACCTCAGTGAGAGGTTTGTCAGCATTTAGCAAATGTTGTCAAATCTTTTGTTGTCCTCTTTTAGGGGTCACTTTCCTGCCTTGAATGAACCCAGACTCCATGTCAAACCCTCCCATCTCCATGCTGGGTGGTTGCCTTCCCATTTTCCCTGTTCTTCCCCTGCCATCCTGCTGCCTTTGGCCAGGGTGTGGACAGGGGGATGCTCCTGCTGCCACACACATCAGACCCCAGATCCTGGACCCCTCCCAAAGACCCTGCTTGGTTTTTTCTGGCTCAATGGCTGACCCTTTTTGCACTTCTCCCAGCCAAGCTTGTTTGGCCCTGGCCCTGAGGTCAGAGCCAGTGTTGGAGCCTGTGTTGTGGTGCTGCTCCTGCTCTGTGGCCTGTCATCAGCTGGGAGTGCTCCTTAATGGGAGTGGGTTGCAGAGTGCCTGTAATGCTTTTAAGAATAAAGAGCAGCATATGCACTCAAACCAGACCTATATTTTTCCTGTCCTGCAGCTCTTTATTTGCCCCTGCTCAGAGGGATTCTCTGATGTAGCACACACTCCAATCCTGACCCGGCCTTTCTGTCCCCACTGCCATCCCCCACCATACATTAAGTTTAAATAAATGCATTTTCACTGCCAGGAGCCATCCATAAGGCTAGGGCTCGCCTCTTCCTAATGGGGGGTTTTAGCTTGGATGGACACATTTCTATTAGTGATGCCAACCCTGTCTGGTTCCTTTCTAGTGTGAGCTGCAAGCCCAGGAGTTAAATGTGTGGTTGTCATGGGTCTGTGCTGACCCAAAACAGCCTCCCCTGGAAATGAGGAGTGGGAGATGGTAGACTGGTTCTGAGGGAAGCAGATGAGCTCACCTTCTGCCTCTCAGTTTCTGAACTGATCCTTCACAGGCTGCTGCCACTTTGCAAACCCATGCAGGTGTCCTGCTCCTGGCCACCTGCTGCACCTGAGGAACAAAAGGCTCTGCTCCTTTCTGAGGGAGAAGGGATCATTTGGCCATCAGAGGATTGGTTGCTGCACAGTGTGGTTCCACTGGTGGAAATGCTTGTTTCTCACAGCACCCTGTTGACCTTACACTGGCTGAACTGTCTGCAGGTGTTGGGCAATGAGGCTGGAGCTGTTGAGAGCTGTTGGCAATTGTTGTTGAGAGCTGTTGCTTCACTCAGAATGAGCTGGTGAAGTGGGAGCTTGAGGTCTGGCTCTGTGCAGAGGGCCAGGCGTGGCTCTGACCGCTGCAGTGTGTCAGTCAAAGTGGACTAACCTGAGGATTTTCACTGGAATCCCTGGTTAGTGGCTCTGATTACAGAGCCCAGGCTTGGCAGCTCTCGTTCTGGCTGTTGTGTTGTGCCATGTCAGCTGGGTCACTTCTTTGTGTCCTGCCTTTATGGTGGTCCCTGCTTTTCCCTGTCCATTCTGGCATCTTGTACTTGAGCTCATGACCCTTTGAGGAAAATCTACCCACTTTTCTTATAGCAAATTAAAATCTGGGCCAAGAAGTTGAGGAGTGCAGAAGCAGAAGCTCATGGCTTTAGCTTCCTCTACAGCCACTCCAGTAGCTGAAGTCTGACCAGCTGTTCTCCTTGGGCTTTCTCAAAACCTGCCAAGAGGGGCTGAGAGTCCTTTGCCCCAGCAATACACTGCTTTAATCTCCTCAGCCTTGCATCAGCCATTTGTTTATAAAAGCTGTTGTAGTATCTGGTGGTTGGGGTGCATAACAAGCAGGGTCCCTGCTCTGTTGGAGTCCCACCATGCCAAACCCTGCCTGCTGGCAAGGTGGCTGCAGCAGTGCCTTCCTCACACTCAGAAAAACATAAGCAGCTTCCTAACCCTGAGACCTTGCCCAAAGCCTTTGGGTTGTTTGTGTTCCTTCTGTAAGCAGGAAATACCAAGCAAGGGTCGCAGGAATGCAGTGGTTGTGTGGATGTGGATAGCTGGATGTGTGACTGACCTGCTGTGGTGGCCTCTGGGCAATGGACTCGAGGGAATCCGCCTCCAGCCCTCACTGCCCTCCTGACACTTTGTCTCTAAGGCTTTGAGTGAAGTACACAAACATCTGGGGCCAGTGCTTTAAACTTCCTGGTGCCTTTGGGCCAAGCCACTCGTGTTCGCTCGTGTTTCATCTTGCTTTTTGTTTTGGGTGTTGGGTGTGTAAATACAGGGGGTCCATGGCCTCTGCTCTGCACAAGCACCCTCAGCTCTCCTGGTGCTTCCTTGACCCGTGTTAGTGAGACCAGAGACCAGCCCCAAAGGTTCATTATTTGAGCTGAAAACACCATGTTGTTCTCTAGGCTTAGCCCTGCTTTAGCTCCTTGCCTGGGGTGGTTTTGAGAAAAAAGTTACTACTGCAGTTGGGAAGAAAGAAATGGAAAAGCAAGAGGACAGATGTGGTCCTGTTTAAAGGTACTTTGGGGTTTTACTGTGACCTAAAGCATGTGCTTTATTCAGCAGTTTTCACAAGCAGGAAGTTTTATTTAAGGCCTTGCTGAATCATAGAGCAAGAGAACACTGAGCACAAGAAATAGTATAAATGGAGCAGATTTTGCTGTTTGCAGAGCTTTCCAGATGTCCTCAATGTTCAGTCTTAGCTGTCTTAAGCAGATGTCATCAGGAGCATCTTCAGATGCTGCCCTGGTGCAGCAAAGGGCAGGTGAGCCCTGGCTAATCCTTTGAGAACAGAGACCACAGGGTAAAAGTACCCCCCTTTTTAATGTGAAGGGGTTTTGGGGCATTGAGGGAGAAAAGCAATCAAAAAGCAGCAGTGGTCAAATTGGCTCCAGACCTTTGCTGGGGACCTGTATTTACAGCATTCTCCTGCCTGTGCTGCCATTGGGGTTTCTGTTTAGAAATCAGAAACAGCCCGAAGTCACAGAGAGTTCTGGGCTTTGTGTTCTGCTTTTTTCAGCACCCTGTTTCCATACCTCAGGAGAATTGGATGGTGTTTCTGGCAGAGCTGAAGAGGAAGAGGAGGGAAGGGAGTGATGTACTTCGCTGCAGTCCCCACATCTAAATATAAATAGTTCTCCTCTTGGATCCTTCCAGTCTGATCTTATGGGTGATTTGACCTTTCTTTGATAAAAGCTTTCTTTATTTGCAGGAATAAAAAGGCAAAGGGGAGGAGAGGACACAGCAGATGTTTTTTTAAAAATATCTTTAGATCCTGGCAGTTGGTTTCTGCAGCACCCAGCACTCACTGCTGGGCCAGCTTCCTCCTGGGCTCCAGCTTTTCTCCTCCTCTGGGCTCCTTGAACAAACTTTGCATTTTACTCTAAAGCATTGACCTGGAGATTTCTAAGGAAGTGTTTTATCATGGGGGCACCACGCTCCAATGGGGACAGATGCCCCAGGCTCTGGTCCCCAGCCCTGCCCACTGCACCACTGACCCTGGTTTTCCTCATTTCATAACTTCAGCTGAAAGAAACATTTGTGTTAATTGCTGCTGGTTTTTCGTGTGTTCACCCTCGAGCAGTTTGAGCTCAGCTTCCAAACACAGCTCAGTTTAATGTGTAAAACCACGGGATGCTGGCACTGCCCAGGTTACAGCCCAAGCAAAGGCAGCACAGGTGCAATGTTAGAACTGCTCTAGACTGCACACAAGGCTTTCTGGCACTAGTTCTAACCATTAATTGCCATGTTAAATCCAGCAATAAATTATTTGGGCAACCACACTGCAGGAGCCCACTGCCAGGAACAAACCAGAGCTGAGTGCTGCTCAGTCCCCTTCATGCTACAGGACTGCAGGCTGGATCAGGCAGGGCACTCCCACACACCCTGGGTGGGGTTTTTGGTGTCTCCCTGACCTTCTGCATGTGGTTTAAGCCATCATCCTGTGAACAGTGTTGTCAGTGCTGGAGGTGCACTGCATGTGTGTATCCTCCTGGAGCACAGGGTGGTGTGTGGCGTGCAGGATGCCTCAGAATAAGCCTCTCATCCTTTGCAAATTGGATTTTGTGGCTCACTTGCCTGTGCTCTTGGATAAAGTTTCCCCTTAGCTGCCTCTCCTCTAGCAGAGCTCAGGTTCTTCTCTAGGCTGCAAAGCCTTTTATAATGCTCTGCAGATCAGGAGTCACTTGGAAGGGACAGGGACAGACTTTCCATTTCCCACTGAAACATGCTGCAGAGTGAGCCTGCTGCTTCATTCCCTTCTGGAGTTCACTCAGTCTGCAAGAGATTCCCGTTGGTTTGGTGCCTTTCCGGCTGGGTGGCACTGAGGTGCTCCTGGCTAGCAGCCCCCCAGTGATGGCTGCTGTTCTAGAAAGCCTCTGGGCCACATGAGTTGTTGTGATTTCATACTGGGGAGGAAGTGGATTGCTCAGAGAAGGCCGGTTTCAAACAGAGCCACAGCTGGCTGATTTTAAACCATTTCAGCTGGGGATCAGAGGGTGCTGTTAGGTTTTACCCCCAAAGAAAACAAAGCAGGAAAATGCACCACATTAGCATAAGTGGGATTTTCAGAGCTTGTAATAAGCCCCATGTAATTCCTAAAAGGATGGTGTGTAAAAGAGGCCAGCACACACAGATGATAGGCTGTACTGGAGAGCTGAACAGTTCCAGTTTGCTTATAGGAATGTACTGGTTTGAGTTTCATGCCTGATTCTGGGAGAGGGTGGTGGCCCTGGTGAGGGACAGCAGTCACCACACTCCTTCCTCAGCAAGCTCAGGAGCAGCACTGGCCTCTTGCTTGTGCCATTCTGTGCTGCTGTGAACAGGACACCCTGCAGGGGCTGGGGAAGAGTAATCCTTGCCAGGGTTAATACTTAAATCTGTGCTGCTTGACTTTTGAGCAAGGGAGGGAAGTTAATGCTCTCAGAAGTGCTGGGAGACCACCTACTCTTTGGTGCAGACTGCCAACAGCTGACAGATGGAAGTGATTTTGGGACAGTGAGAAGTCAGTGTGGAATCACAGTGGTGACCAAGAGCAGACTCTGCATCCCACAGTCTTTGACTTACACCCGCCCCTTGTGACTCTCGCTGTGGAGAAGGACAGTTTCCCAGAGCCATCAGAATTCTTCTGTGGGGTGTGAATTAGCAGTGGGTCGATGGTTTGCTGTCTCTTGTGGTTCAGTCTAATAGACACACTTTCCTCTGAAGATGCTTTTTGGCAAGCCTGTGTATGGCTGAAGGATGTGAGCAGTGGGAGCTCTGATTGGAGAGCAGGAGGGTGAGGTGAAGCAGAGCAGTGATTCCATGTGCTGACCCCTGTGCTCTGTGTGCTGCCCCTGACCACAGCTGTCAGGTACCCACCTTGGGGTGAGAGCTGTGCCAGCCCTGCCCTTGCCCTGTCCCTGTTTGGCATTTTTCTAAGTGTTCCCTGTCTGTTTTTTGTCTTGCAGCATCTGGAGGGGGCCAAACGTGAACTGCGTTGACAGTACTGGATACACCCCGCTGCACCACGCTGCTTTGAATGGCCATAAGTGAGTCCTGTTCCCAAGCCTGGCGTCGCAGGGGGTGGATGCTTTGTGCTCCCCTGGCCACCGTTGTGTGGTTCATTCACCAGCTGAGGCACTGGTGCAGCACTACTCCATCTTCAGGGGAAGTGGAGAATGTCAGTGCTTTGGCTGCTGGGTGATGTTGCATCTCCAAACCCTGAGGTTTTCAACCACCCTTTTGTTTCTAAGCAATTTGGATAAGCTGTAACACCGTGTGAAAGGAGCTCCCATGGTGACAGTCCCTACAGTCTTCCTGGTGTCCAGGGTGCTCTGGGCCTGCACCACTTTACAGTTGCCTCGTGTGCATATCACGTTTTTAAGCAATTTTAGTGTGGTAGATACCGTGTTTCTCATTGCTGCCTGAGATACTGAGAAGTCAAATAGAGTTAAAATCTCTGTTCACCCTGGTTGTGCTGGTGCAGTTCACCGTGCTCCAGAGGCTTGTGGCTGACTTCAGCTCCTGTTCAGCTCCATTAGTATGGAGTTAATGTGGATCCTCCCTGAGCTCATCTCAGCATTATTTATTTCCTTTTTTTTCATTTCCTTTGGCAGCATTTAATAGGAACACTTAAAAATCCCATTTCAAGAGGCTCTCTGAAACACTCCTGTTCAGATTAACTCCTCATTCAGTACTTGCTGCAGAGTGTGAGCTGTGAAACAAGGACTGAATGTCTCACTGAAGTTCCTGTCTCTTGCAGGGATGTTGTGGAGGTTCTGCTGAGGAACGACGCGCTCACCAACGTGGCAGATTGTAAGGGCTGTTACCCCCTGCACTTGGCAGCCTGGAAGGGAGATGCTGACATAGTGAAGCTCCTCATCCACCAGGGCCCTTCGCACACCAAAGTGAATGAGCAGGTCTGCCTGATTTTCTCTACTGTATCATTGAATCACTTCGTGTCCATGGAGAGAGACTCCTTCAGCTGACTCCTGACCCTTCCCAAACCAGTAGCAATGGTTGTAAGGTCCTGCTTGCTGGTGGGATAGGAGGGGCACTGCCTGAAGCGATACATTCAGTTCTGAGTTAGTGGCAGGATGAAAAGGTATTTAAGTTTCATAGGCAGACACATAATTGTGAGAACTGCTCAACACTTAGGATGTGGTCTCCTGCTTCTGGGCTTCTAAAACTAACCCACAGTTTTCCTTTCAGCTGCTGGATAGCTGAGCAGGTTTCTAGTTCTGCAGAGGATCCATTGGCTCCCTCCTTTGGGAACTAATCCAAGCAGCTTTGTTCAGTCTCTTTGGCCGTGCTCTCTTAGCTGCTCTCCTGGCTTGTCTCTGGCACTTGCTCCAGTTCACTAATTTGTAAGTTCTAAGATAATTTTAACACTATTTGCCCCCAGATAAATCCCTAAGCTCAATCTTAAAGAATTATTTTTACAATCAGGCAAGAAAAAAAAGCCTCTTGGATTTGTTCCTTTTGTCAAGCTGATGATTTTGGTCTGGGGTGCAGAGGGAGTGAGGGGTACGAGACAGCTGTGTCCACTGCAGAGGGCTGGCTCCTGTGGAACTGCCCATGGGCATCAGAGGTATCTTAAATTCCAGGGAACTTCTGAAATGCTACTGCTGGAAGGCCCAAATATTCCTGTTGTTGCAGAGTTTTGTTCACAGGAACTGGTTTCATGAACGAGGCCAGCTGAGTGCTGTCAGTGAGCTGCCCCTCCCTGGGTGAGTCTAGCACAGAGTGACAGGCCCAGACCAGTGGCTAAAGCTGCAATGGGCTGTGGTTGTCCTGTCCCTAAGGCAGGAACATCTGATGACTCTGTGAATCAACTCCTAAACCACTCAGGTGTTCTTTCAGGAGGAGAGGAATAAACCAAAATAGGTTTGCCTGCCTTGATGCCAGCAGGCTAAACCTGGACATTCATTCCAGAGGTAATTCCCAGGTGGGTCAGACACCCCTGGCCTGAGTTCAGCTCACAGTCAGGGTGAGCAGCTGTGGAGTCCCTTCTGTTGATTCGCTCCATGGTAGTTTTTCAGAAACTGGGGAGCAAACTCCTTTCAGAGGCAGATTTAGGAGTCCCAGTCCTTCTTTGTGGGGACCCAAGTGCCACACTGGAGTTTCCCAGGATGGGTAAATCAATGCTCCAGGCTGCCCCAGGGATAACTGCTGCTAAAACATAATGGAATGAAAAATCTGGTTGAAGTGCAACTCTCTATCGGTCCTCTACTGAGCAGGAATAACGAGGAATGTGTGTTCTGATGTGTCTGGTGACAGTTTTGCAGTTTGGGGCTGTGGTTAATCATGTCTCCAGGCACAGCTGCTGGCACTCAGTCTGATTACATGGGCTTGAGTGCAGGTAACCCTTTCAATCAATCTGACAAGAATTGAGTGAGAGCCCATAGTGTAAATGTTCTGCTCTGAGTAGGGCAGCTAGAGGGGTGATTTTTGCAAAAATCCAGAGCTTAGTATGATCCTTGCAGGTAATGTTTCATTAATGTCTGTTTAGTAGGAACCCTGTTAAAAGAGAGAAGTCAGCTGAGGAGCCTGTGCTTGGAGCCTGGTCCAGGTTACAGCAATCCCAGCTGGAATGGCTTCTGCTGGCCATGGCTCTGACTGGAACAAGATGCTGTGTCCTGCCATTCCACCCCTTGGAGTCACCCATTGCTTTGTTGCTGTATCTCACCCATTTCATTATCACATTTTTTTCTTTTTCCTCTTCCTTTTTGTAGAATGCTCTTGAGATCAAAGAACTCAAAAAGTACGGCCCCTTTGACCCATATATCAATGCCAAGGTGTGTACTTTGCTGTCAGCATTTCACTGCATCATCACTCCAAGCTGCACTCGCGTGCTTCCAGGTGCAATAATACCTGTTCACTTTGCAGCTGCTTGGGGAAAAGCAAAATGGGACCATTGATTTACTGTGGGTTTCTCTCTTCAAAGCAGTTATAGAAACATAATTAAAGGAAAGCTTTTCCTTACTTTCCTGGGGGCTTCTTCCTTGCTTAGCCTTGTAGGACTCGCAGTGATGGTCAGTTTGCTTGATTGGGCTGGATGACTTCCCAAAGGTAATGTGACCTCAATTAAATGTTCTAGGTTTTGTTTCATGTGCTGATGTTGCTGATAAATGCAAAGAGAAGGATTTTTTTTTCCCCTGCTTAACCATGGTTGCATTTTCTCTGTGGGCTGTCTGGAGTGAATTTTGATGCCTTTTCTCCTACCAAATGCATAATGCTCTGTGTGTTGTTTGAATGGACAGTTAATTCCTGTGGTGATGGGGAGAAGGGAGGGCAGTGATGTTCCTGCCTCCCTTCCCAAGTCCTCCATGTCCTTCTTATTACATCAGTCTCTCTTTTGATGTTCAGTCTGTGGTGTCGTTTGACCCTTCAGCTCTGGTCTCCTGTTCCTGTTTTCTGGCCTGTTTTGCTCCTCTCTTGTTTTCAGTTGTTTTGAGCTGCAAAAGACACAACATCAGCTTATGCAATGTGCTGAGACTGAGCTGTTGAAGAAGCTTCCTATCCAGTATTGGGATGTTGAAGATCAAATTCCTGGTGGTGGTTTCTCAGACACCATTTTTCAGTTTTATTTCTAGTGAATCTACAAGCCAGGGGTGGCAAACAGTCTGTTGCTCTGTCCTGAGACACCTCTGCCATGAGCCACCGTGCCACAGCTGCTTCCACCCAGTTATTTTGGATCCAGCCATCCATGGCAGATTTCTGTCTGTCAGGGTTTCCCTCTACTTGATCTGCAGGACCTTAAAAACACACAGCCAGAGCTCCTGTGCTTGCTGGGAGTTAGGTGTGGTTTTCAGAGCCCTGTTTCAGGGTCACTGGTGCCCATTCTCTGAGCACAAATGCCTTCCTGTGAAGCTCATCCGAATCGGGGATTTTTGCAAAAATCCAGATAGGAATTTATGTATTCTTTGTGTATTCTGTGGAAACATCATAGTTGAGCTGTTCAGTTGCCTGAAAGGAGCTTCCTAAAACATTGTCAATAACTAAGTAAAATCTTACACACTCCAGTAATGAAGAAGGAATGTAAAGAGAGAATATTCAGGGAGTTCCCTTTTTTGTGAATTTTTGTTTACAGAGTCTGCTAATTTGGGTTTTATACTGTGGAGAAGTGCATTATTTAAAACCTCAGTTCACTGTTCACAATGGCTGAGGTGCTCTCTAGAGCAAGACAGATTTTAGGAATCTGCATTGGTTTTAAAGAGAGAGAGATGATTTACACACAGTTGTTGGGTTCATCACAAGTTCTGAGCAGCTTTGCACCAGTTCCTTGCCAGCTGTGATGAAGAGCATGTGGAGTTGTCCCTGTCACACAGAGTGGTGTTTTCTCAGGAGCAGCCAAACAGCAGATTGTCAATAGGGCAGGACTCTGTTGGACACTCAGACACTGACAAAAATCCTACCAAGGAATCTTAGAAATAGGGTGGGTGGGGCTGAAGGGCCGTGTAGCCACTTTCCCCAACCATGGGGCAGGATCAAGTCTCCTTACACCATTCCTGGCCAGGGTTTGCCCACCAATTTCTCAAAAAACTGAGAGAAGGACAGCTCTGTGGCCTTTCTTTGGCAGTTTATTCAACCCTTCAGATCTTTGCAGGTCAGAAAACTTTCCCTTATTCAAACCAAGTCTCCCTGTGCTCAGTCAGAGCTGTGTGTTGGGAGCAGGGGGTGCAGAATGGACACAGCACTTGAAGGGGCTGTGGATTCTCCACTTGAGCATGGGATGAGGAACAGCAGGGCTGTGTGTGGTGAGTGGTATAACATTACCAGGGCTTGTAACCTAGGCTGGAGCCCATAAGAAAGCAGAGCCATCCCTGCTCATGTCCTGTTTGTGCTCTGCAGACAGGCATTGCTCCCAGCTCCTCTCCTCCAGCTGAGAGCTGGGGGGATGCAAGGATTCCTGCAGGAATGCAGCCCCTTGGCCCTCCTGAGTGCTCTATTTTTCTAAGTAGTTCTGAAATTTGAAGCCATGTGCCTTCTGGCAGCTGGAATGGAATTTTCCTTTTCCATCTCTGATACATCTGTAGGTCTGAGCACTCCTGCTCGCTGCTCTGGTTTGTGCCTGGAGAGGTGACGCAGGAAAGGAGCAAACTCCCTTGCCTGGAAGAACTGTAGTATTTTTGGCTGCTCAAAACTCTCCCAAAATGGAGGCAATAAAGACTCAGGCAATAGTGGGAGTTTCCACTGCACAGTCTGCATTTGGGAGAGACTTGCTGTGATGATTCAGGGGAGTTTTATTGCCTGGTGATCTCTGCTGCAGGAGGAAAGTCTGGGGATTTTGCCTCAAGCACTGGAGCCCCAATCTGCTTAGTGAAAATTGGACTGAATTGCAGGGAAGATGGGGGAAGTCTCCAACAATTACATTTTTAGATGTTGTGTTCCCATTTCTGAGCCCTCAGGCAGGTGCTTGGAGCTGCTGCATGCTTTAAAGCCCCCTGAGGCATACCTGTGCTAGGGAGAAAGGAGAGGGAGGCAGTCCTAGCCAGGGAAATCCCCAGGAGCCAGGGCTGGCATGACACGAGCAGCATGTGCCCTCACAGCTCTGGGGCAGGGACCCACTGCTCAGAGGGGCTCACTGGGGTCATCCAGTCTTTCCACAAAGCCTGGCAGTGAGGATCCCTCATGGCACAGGGCAGGCTGAGAGCCTGGCCCAGCTGTGGTGGGCTCCCTGATCCCTGCACTCCCAGCCCTGTCAAACGGGAATAATGGGATTTGCCAACCCTGTAAATGCCTGAGAGCAGCAGTGTGAGCTGACGGGCAGGTGCAAGCTCTGATGTTCTCTACTCTGTCCCCTCTCACTCTCTTTGTATATTTTATGTGCAGACTTCTGTATCCTGCAGTACCCTCTGTCCACGTGTCTGTGCCTCCCCCCAGGATGGAGCCTGTTTGACTTTGGACCTTCTGTGCTGGCAGTGATGCTTTGCCCCGTTTGCCTCCTCCCCTGCATGTGCCTGATTCTGCTCCTTCCCTTCACTGCCCTGCAAACTGCAGCTGCTGGAGCCTCTCCCAGCTCCTGCTCCCCTCCTGCTTTGCCTGTGGCTGACAAGTGATGCAAAAGCCAGATACAAACAACTGGGGATTGACAGGACTCCTGTGAGCCTGAGAGTGGCTGAACACCTCAGCAGGATCCGCGTGCTCGTGCAGCCTCATGAGTTTGTGACATGGTGCAAAATACTGAGCAGTGTCCCGAGGCATGTGTGTGCTCTCACAGCAGGCAGGGATCAAATTCTCTTCTGCAGTGGTGCTGCTGCCTCCAGCAGGACAAGAACATTCTGTTTATTTTATTGGAAATGTTGTTAAAATGACAAATTTCAACCACGATTCTTTCAGTTGAAGTGTGTAACGGTATTAAACTTTTTTTGGGGTTACATTGTCAGATAGTTGTTTCTAAAGTGCTTAAACCAGAATCCCTTTGTGGGTGACACACAGTAGTAAAACTAGAAATTTGAGAGGAACTTAATTTGAGAAAAGGCTCTGTTAGATCTGGCCATGTTCCTATTTTGCATCTATACATGTGGGATGTTGGATTGCTCATCTTTGGGCTTTGCATTGCTGGTTCTTAGCCTGGCTGCTGCTGCACGCTCTGGTTTGGGTCTGGCTTCCAGCTGGGGGTGCTCCCCTGTCACTGAGACATTGCTTCCCTCAGCTGACCTGAGCCCTGGCTTGTTCCTGCAGTGGTGGAATTGCACGGCTCTCTGATTCACAAACTGCATGGGGCTGGGTGCACCCTGTCTCTAAACAGCTAGAATTGCAGAGGTGGAATGACTGTTATAACCAGGATAAGTAGGATTTTAAACAATTGAAGTTTAAATCTAAAATTATTATGAAGCTCCAGCAAATAGAATTCACACAACAGGTTGCCTGCCTTTTATTTTTGTGGCACCCTGAAGTGTGGGATGCTGCCAAGACACCAGACTGCCTTTCCCAGGTGCCAGCAGCATTCATGGGAACCTGGATACAGCTGAACATCCCTTAAACTTTAGCATGGCCTCTGGATTCTGCCCCTGGTGCTTGGAAAGCAGGCTGGTCCATCTGTAGTCCCTCTTTCCCACAGCTGAAGTGTGTTCTTCTGCACATCCCTGAAGCTGTGGCTGGGCTGGCTGATCAATGAGCTTGTGAGGGGATACTAAACACCCAGGGAGATGGTGACAGGCTGGTTCAGACTGGGCTCTCTGCTTCCCCATTGCTTTTTTTGTCTCATTTTTGGATTTAAACGTTGGAGCGAGGCGCGGGGCGGCCGCTGCCCCGGCCCTGACACGCTGCCACTTGTGCCCCGCAGAACAACGACAACGAGACAGCGCTGCACTGCGCGGCCCAGCACGGCCACACCGAGGTGGTGAAGGTGCTGCTGGAGGAGCTCACCGACCCCACCATGCGCAACAACAAGTTCGAGACCCCCCTGGACCTGGCCGCGCTCTACGGGAGGCTGGAAGTGGTCAAGATGCTCTTGAACGCCCACCCCAACCTGCTGAGCTGCAACACCAAGAAACACACTCCGCTGCACCTGGCAGCCAGGAACGGTCACAAAGCAGTGGTCCACGTCCTCCTAGATGCTGGCATGGACAGCAACTACCAGGTATCTGGTGTGAATGAGGGGGGCTGGGCTGGTGGCTGGGGATTGGAGAGCTCCACCAACCCTCCTCGCAGAGGGAGCGCTCGCAGAAGCTGAGGAGAGCTTTGTGTCCTGCTGGGCTGTCTGTGCAGCTCTGGGTTGCTCGGGGAGGCTGCCCGGAGGGACTCGGCTGCTGTGCATGCCTCACGCCTGCTCAGGGGCTGGGCAAAGCCCCAGACACAGAGTGAGGGAGAGAAACACCCTGTGGCTGTGCTGCCCTGCAGTGCTGTGAGCTCTTGATAGGCAAACACGTCTCTTCCTATCAAGCCACTTGTGAATGTGCTGTTTTCACAGCAATGGCTTGTATGTGGGTCTTGTTTTTCCTTGTCAGGACATGACCTCTTGCCAAGCTGTAGAAGGCCCTTTCTTGGTCTCTCTGATGGAACCATCCCCATTTTTCCATCCCACATCCTCAGCATTGTAATAACGATAGTCTGTTCTCAGCCATAGGTAGTGCTGCCCACACCTCGTGTACAGCACCGTGTATTTATTGCTTCTGTAACCCTCTAAGCCGTGCCTCCCTCACCATTCCCTGCTGTCTGGCTTCATGCTATGTTTCCATTTAATTTGCAGACTGAGAAAGGCAGTGCTTTGCACGAAGCTGCTTTGTTTGGCAAGACAGATGTGGTACAAATATTGCTGGCTGCAGGTGAGAGAATGTTCCCCCTTTGAAGCACTAATGTGGTGATCCCTTCACCCAGAGCTTGAGGAAATCCCTTTCTAGTGCAGCAGGTTTCTTCCATCCAGCTGTCAGAGCTCCTTGGAGCAGGATATAGGAGAGGCTGGCTCTTGGAGTTTGGCTTTAGATTTGTCTCTAGAGTGCCTTTTAGCTCCCCCCAGTGCTGATCACAAATGTGACTCGATGAAATACACAAACCTGCACATAGTTAGACAATATTCTTGCTTTTGCCCTCTGTACCCCTGTGGCCACAGGTATTGATGTGAACATAAAGGATAACAGAGGCCTGACTGCTCTGGACATTGTGAGGGAGCTTCCTTCCCAGAAAAGCCAGCACATAGCAGCTCTCATTGAAGGTGGGTAATGCAGCTCTGCCTCTGGGGAGGAGGGGAAAGCTTGGGGTGCTGGTTCTGCTGGGGCAGGTACAGGATGTGCTTTTCTAGACCTGGAGAGTGCTGAAATCAAATAAGTTTCAGGCTGTGTTGGAGGAAGCAGTGCTGAAACGCTGGGGTGAACTTCTCCAGACCAAATGTTTGGAGAAGGACTTGGGGGGATTTAGGAGGATTAGCGCTTTGCTGAGAGAGTGTGGTGTGACTTTTACAGTTTAAATGGGCTTAATTGAGCTTTGTTTAGCTCACTTTAGAAGTTAATTAAAATTAAGGATAGCCTAAATCTGCTTGCAGAATGCAAAGTAACAGCTTTAGAAATGGTTCTGGTGTAACTCCCTTTTACGTGTCTGTGTAGGCAAATCGCTGTCCACAGATCTCACATCCTGCTCCTCGCCTCGTTGTGAGGCTTGGGCATGGAATTTGCAGATGAGATTTACAGAAAAGGCCTTGATTACTTGTGTTTTGTAAAGGAGCTTGGTCCATTGTGTCTGTCCAAATTCGGGAATGAAATGTGACATCTTGGCTAAATTCATACCTTGTAATTACGCTGTCTGCATTTCCTCTCAGCTGTGGGGAGGATCAGAAGCATTTGGAGCTAGGCTGTGTTATTCATGCTGAGCATTTGGGAGCTTTGCAGGTTCAAAGCACTTCTCAGACTTTTAACTAAGCTGTGCCTGTGAGGCTGGAATGTTTGAGCTTTGTTCTGAAACTGAAGACAAAGATGGGCTTTAAAACTGAAGGTGTTGCAGATAAAGGCTGTTAGTTTTCCCCAGGAGGGAGCTGCTGTTGGATGTTACATCAGCTGAATGTGTCTGGCATTGCCTGTGGTTGGGGGCTGCAGCTGGAATTGGTTTCTCTTGTTATGACTCTGTTCAGTGATGGAGTTTGTGTCTACAACACAAATTTGCTCTGTGATTCTGTGTCCGTGCAGCAGCTTTGCAGCTTTCTGATTAAAGACTCTGAAAGTTCAAAGGACCATCCCTATCCTTGTGCCTGTGATTAAAGAGGCTGCCTGCTTCTATTTTGGGATCTGAGCTGCAAGTTTTAATAATGTTTTTTTTTTTTTTTTGGACACTTAATAAGCTGACAGTTGGCCTTCCACCCACGAGGGAGGAAGTGCTATGTGCTGAAGGGGACAGAAAGCCAGATTGACGTGAGCTGACCCTGTCCCCCAACCCCCTTGCAGATTACACCGTTGGGAAGAAAAGTGCCAAAGCCGTGGAGAAATCTGCTCCAGCCCCGCTCGCTCCAGCCACTGATCCCTCGGGCCGCACATCTCAGGGTGGGCATCACCAGCATTCCTCTCCCTGCCAGCACCGAGGTCAGGAGATCCAGGGACAATCCCATCTCTCTCTTCCCCCCACAGGTGATGTGGACAAAGCTGTCACAGAGCTGATCATCGATTTTGATGTGAACCCTGAAGAGGAGAGCCCATATGAGGCTTTGTACAATGCCACGTCCTGCCACTCCCTGGACAGCCTGGCCAGCGGGAGGTCATCCGACCGGGAATCTGGGAATAAGGAAGCTGAGCCCAGTGGCCTCAAAGCAGCTGCAGTCAGGCCTGTACGTAGCTCACCCCTGCTTGCTCTAGAGGCACAGGGGGCTGACCTGCAGGGTTGGGTTTGCAGCAGGCTGCCCAAGCTTGAGGAAATCTTTAAATCCTTCCCTGATCTTGATGAAAACAGGCAGGTGTCTCTCCTTCTCTACCCTGTTCACTGGGATTGCCTAAAAGCAGATGCTTCTTCATTTCACCTTGTGTTGCATCCTTCTGTTTTCTGGCAGTGCACTGGTGTCAGTGAATCTTGGTCTGTAAGGAGATTACATTTCACAGAAGGGCTGACTTCTTGTCCTGAAAAAAGTTCTGGAGACTTGTGTGGAGCATCTTCTCATGTCTCACTGCTTTACCACAGCTAAAGCTATCAGGAAATTATCTGTAATAACCTCTTGGAAACTAGTTGGCAGTGGAAGGGGGGTTTTTCATGTATTACTTGCAGAACTCTGTAGAGGGTACTCCAGGCTTTACAAAGCAGCACAGAGCTCCTGGAACTGTCCCCAGAGAAGTCTTCCTCACCTTCTGTCAGCTGCATCTGCTGCCCTGGTAGCAATCAGCAGGAAGGCTGCTGTGGGGCAGATGGGACACGGGCCCTGCAGTGCTGGGTCAGCTTCAGGCTCTGTGTTCTGGTTGCTTTTCCAAAGCCTGCTCTGTGGAGGCGTTTTTGAACAAAAGGCAGAGCGGCAGTGAACAATTGAACTGCTGGGGGCACAGTAACCATGGTTCCCGTTGTGCAAAGAGGTGCAGCCTTTGGCTTGTGCTGAGAGCAAGCAGAATAGAAATGAGATATAAGCTTTAGATGGTGCACATTTTGGGCAGATCTCTCGGGTGTGCAGTACCAGGCAGTCCTGTTACTGATCAGATCTTGTCATTGTCCTGTGCTGATGGTGAAATGAGCTCAGTTCTGTCACAAGTAAGGAAAGACAAGAGCTGAACTGCAGTGAAAAGAGCAGGAAGAGGGATATGCTCCAGTAGCTGGCCGGAGTTTGAGCAGTGCAGCTCTGCTGCTCCCTTTGCCATTAGATGGAGCTGTGGCTGGGCAGGAGGTGGCCCCGGGATGTGCTCGGGACCAGGCAGCAGCTCCAGCTGCAATCCCGGGATATCGGAGGAGAGCAGTGCAGCTTAGTTTCTTGATCCCTAGAGTTTTCCACTATAAAAGGTGCCTCTGGCATCAGTTTCACTAAGCCACAAGCCCTTTCTTCTGATCAGCTTGTTGCTCACTGCCCTGTGTAATGCTGTGGAGATGCTGGTTTGGGTCTGAGTGAGACTGGTGGGACCAGATCGGTGTCCTGAGGAAGAGGAGGAGGAAAGGCAGCAGCTGTTGTCCAGCTCTGGGCTGTTAGGGCTGAACTCCTCCTCCACCCAGATTAATTTGAAGGGGTTCTTGCTGCATCCACAGCAGTGGGGACATAGAGCTGGGGAGGGCAGAAGGGATGAGCTGACAGTGTCTGTCTCACCTGCAGAGAGAACGTCCTCCCCCGCCAGCCAAGCCCCCGCCTGATGAAGAGGAGGAGCAGAATGTGGAGAAGAAGACAGGCCTCAGTGCTCCCTGTGAGGTACATGGGGCTTGCTCTGGGGTGTTTCATGGGAGAGGGGTTTAAACGTCAGTTTTAATAGTTTGGGAGGAGCCAAGGATGCTGTTACCTCCTGTGAATGTGAAGTATTCTCTCCCTCAGCATTGCTGCTGTCCCTTACCATGGGAACTTCCTTTGTCCGGTTCTTCCAGGGCACCTCAGAGTTGACCTTCAGCCTTACTTTCCTATTCTTGGCTGAGAATTCCCTTAGGAAGAGATTTTTCTGACCCACGTTGTGATGTGGACCGTTGCCCTCTAGTAATGATCCCACCACAGGCATCTTCAGTTGGACTGGAACACAGAGGGGCTGTGAGTTCCTGCTTCCTCTGAGCTCCCAGCTGTGGAGGAGCTGCACGGGCTTGTGGGTCCCACTGACATGAGCAGGGATCAGGGGCTTGAATTCAGCTGAGGATCTGGCCCAGCATGTGTTAAAGCTGCCTTCTGCAGGGGTCAGTGCATGTGAGCTGCATTCTGATGGAACTCAAGCTCTCCCATTTCACATTGTTGCTGCTGGGGCTTCCTGTTGCTCATCTTATTCACCTGAATAAGTGAACCTCAGCTGTAAGGAGTCTCCAGGAGACATGGCTGTGGGAAGCCACAAGTGTGCCTCGGCAACTTCTGCTGACACCCAGGAAAACCTTCAAAGCAAATCCAAATCCTGTGGATTCCTGTGCTCTCCCAAAGGCACTGGGTTGTGTGTGAAGCTTGTGGAGCGTGTGCCATCTCTGCTGTCAGAGCAGGCTCTGGTTCTGCAGGTGCTTTCTTTGAGTGTGCTGATCTGCTGGAGTTCTGCAAGGCATAAATGAGCTCTGTTTTCTGGAGAGTGTCAAATCCACATGAGACACGGGTGTGCGTGGCCTGCTGTAGTAGAACTGGCTGCAGAGGGGGAGGAAACTCCGAGCTGTGTGTGAACAGGGAAACTGGGATGTGACATTGTGGACTAATCCCTGCACTGCTGATCAAATGCAGGGGGTGGTAACCAGTCCTGTGCCTGGCTCTGGCAGAGGAGAGCTGGGCAGCAGGTCATGGAGTAATTGAGAAGCAGAACTTGTTTATGACAATAAACACGCGGGAGGGAAACGTGCCCTGACCATTCCTGCTGAGCTTTCTTGCCATGTTTAATTACCAAACACCTGCTGTGTTGTCCTGCCTTTAATGGCTTTGGAAGCACAGTCCATTAAAGGAAATCTTGCTGGCAAATGGCAGAGTGACTTGCTGGGGAGACCTTGATTTGTGACCAACTTCAGTGACAAAACTTAGAGGCAGCGTGTGGCTGCCTGGAAATGACCTTTTGAACATACTAATGAGGAGTTTGGGGCTGATCCTTTTACTTTGCTTCTTCCTCCTGGCCTGCTCTGCTTTTCTGACTCTTGCCCATCTTTTATCACCTCTCCCTGGGCCAGGCAGGTGTGCACATGCTCCAGGAATGCTGTAAACATTCGGCTGCAGCATCCCAATCTGCCACCCTCTAGCCCTGCTCTCCCATTGGAGCCAGGACACTTAGTCACTGAGTATTCTGGGGTTGGGCCAAACTCTAGTTTTCCAAAGTAGTCTTTTTATTCCTTGCCAAGCTGGGGCTATCAGTCAAAACAGATGAGCATAAACAAGAAACTTCACTTTCATTGCGGAAGAGCATTGGTACAAACAGGCAAAGGAGCTGATTGTTTGGAGGTGCTTGAGTGGTGCCTTTCACTATCTGCAGAAACCTTCTGGGTTTGGAGCTGAGTAAGAATCTGCACTGTCAAATTAAACTTCAGTTCCAGTTGTTTACTGCTTGTCTCCAGAAGGGAAGTGCAGATCAAGGACAAGGCGCCACGTTGGCTCCAGGAGTTTGGTCTGCAGCTCTGGGGAGGGAGGAGAGAGGAAGAGATGAGTTACCCTTTGAAAAGTCTTTCAAAGTCCTCTGCTGTGGATTAAGTACACCTTAAAGAGCATCCTCATTATTCACAGCATCTTATTTTTAGGCTTTGCTAGCAATGAACACTGGAAACATTGCATACATGCAAACAACACGGCTGAAGAACTAAAAGCTGAATTGGAAGAAGGCTTTACTTGGTGGTGTTGCTCCTGTCACAAAGCCCACAGAGCAAGCAGGGTTCTCCAGCAATGATCTTCGTTTTCAGTGAATTTGAACCTGGAACACTGTTTAGAACTTGGAAGGATGAGAGATGGAGAAAATCAATTGTCACAGGCCTGTGAAAGTTCAGAGTAGAAGCTGGGAACTGTGTGCTGCTGGAGAGCTTCTGCCTTGGTGCATTTAAAGAGGACAGCACAGGAATCATCATCCACAGGAATGTCAGGAGAGCACCAGAGCCTGGCTGAAGGTCCAGGCTGCTGCTGTGCTAACAGGCTGCTGCTGGGCAGGATTTTTCCAAGATCACTGTCAAGAACCTCTTACCTGCTGTTCTGGTCTGACGGTTTTGTGCCACCATCTGGTCAGAATTTTTCCCTAATTTGCTCATTATGAGCTCCTTCACCTGGAAAGGAGCAGGTCTGCCTGGCAGCTCCTGTTAAAGCAGGTAGAATAAGTAAATATTTCCCATGCCAGACATGGCACATTTCCTCCCATTGGGAAAGTCACATTAAAAGCCAGGTGGGTTCATGCAGAACAGCACATGGATGTCAGAATCCTCTGTGCTGCTGAGTCTTGGGTGCTTCTCCAAGACTCCTTTAAGCTTCCAGAGCTCCTGGCTGGGTTGCAGTCAGGTAGGCACCAGTTTGCCCTTGGAGCAGCTCTGGTGCTTTCACTCTGGGGAGAAGCAGGAGGTGGGCTGTGCTCTGCTGGTGAGGCAGTGGCAGGTCCAGGGGTCTGAGCAGTAGGAGCCCTCCCTGGAAGCACATTTTGTTCAGACCTGTTGTTCCCTGTCCTGGCAGCAGGTAGGGATTGTTTGCTTTCTGCCTTGGGTTTGTCCCACTGTGGTTGGGGATAATCACACATGGGGTCACAGAGTGGTTTGGGCTGGAAGGGACCTTAAAGATCATCCAGTCCCGAGCCCTTGTCATGGGCTGAGACACCTTCCACTCGACCAGGTTGCTCCAAGGTTGGCCTTGAACACTTCCAGGGCATTCACAATTTTCTCTCACTCCATGCCCCTCCCCAGCTCTCTTGGAGCCTCTGAGGGTGCATTCCTGGGTCATGTTGAGCTCCTGGGACAGGGTTGCATCAATCTGCTAGGATCTGGCCAGGAGATGGTGCTGAAAGGCAGCTGACTGTGCTGGCAGGGTGCCCTGGTGGCCAGTTACCCCCTTCAGCACTGGCATGGCACACGAGGGTATCCAGTGCATCCTTGGCATGGATGCACACCAACACGTGAGTGCAGCACAACTTGTCTGGATCCTGCACCAAAACCTCATCCCTGCACATGGCTGGTGGCTTTCCAGAGCAGCTCAGGGAGAGTCTGCCAGGGTTACAAACCAGCTCTAAGTAGAGGCTTTGGGGGATTTAAATGAGCACAATCACTGCTGCACATCCTGAAGTTAAACTGAGTTCATACAGTGCTGCCTGAGGACTCTTTAGCTCTGAATATGCCATACATCCTGAGGTCAGAAATGCAGATCTGAGAGGGTGGCAGGGATTTGGGCTTTTGTTCTTTTCAGCCCTGTCCTAATAGGGCCGGCAGCTAAAAAGTGAATGACTGTGCAAATTCCAATAGCAACAGCGAGTCTGAGATGGGATGAACAGGAATAACGGTCTCAGCTCTTTTCCCCCTCCAGGCTGTCTGCAGCCCTTGCACAGTTGGTCAGTGCTGGAAAGCTGTCAGCAGCCTGAAATACTAAAAGTTAAAGGAGTTTGGGTGGGGTTTTTTTGAGGGGGTTAAAAAAACCCGAAGGGGAGTATTACATTTTGGCTCACGCTCCGCAGTGAAGGTATTGCCTCTGCCAATTCTGTGCTTAACCCCTGGCATAGAGGCTGTGGGGTTTATGCTGGGACAAAGCATTGCTTTGCAGAGCACCACATTGTGCTGTTCTTCATTAGGCCTCTGCTGCCCGGGGGAAGAGCAGGGGAAGTGGAGCTGAGGAAGAGGAACACCCCTACGAGCTGTTGCTTACAGCAGAAACTAAAAAGCCGGTTGCAGCGGACAGGAAAACAAAAGGTGAGTGACCATCCAAAAAGCAGAGCTGTTTGCTTGCATGTGCTTCAGGAAGACATGAGGGCAGAGGGCAAGTGGAACAATGAAAGTCTCTGCTGGGTGGGGGCTGGAGGGTGATTGTCGTGTTTCCTGGTAATCTCTGTGAAGGGGAGCTCTGAACGTTCCTGTACAGAGTGTACGCAGAGGAAGGGCAGCTCCACTGTAGGACAGTTCAGAGATTGCAAGGATCTGCTCTGTGACCTCAGAAATGCCCAAATCTCATGCCTGGCCAAGCAAAGGCAGAGGGTGAGAGGCTGGAGGCTGTGCCTCTGCCAGGGAAGATGAGCAACACGAGTGTTCCAGTGAGCCGTGTTCCCCATCCAGCTGGCGCTGCAGGTTTCTGCTATCCTGCTGTAAAATCAACATCCTGCTCTGTGTAAGAGCTAATTTGAGATGGAAACTAACAGAGGAGGAAAACAAAAATGTGTAGAGCAAGAGCTAGAACTGTCTGAGAGCACAGGGTACACAGGTTGATATTGAGGCAATTTCTACTCCCCGTGAAGGACCTTTGAGCTTTACAAAGCATCTGGGAACACCTTGTCTCTTGTGTTTGGCTGTTGTTGGCTTTTTGGCTTTCCTTCAACAATAACAACAAAAGATTTGTTTAGAGGGAAAAGATTTCCGCTTTATTCAGAAGTCCTGAGCAGGATTTCGGGTGGATTTAGTTTGGGTTCTCACACTGGGTCCCTCTCCCTCTGAGGATGGACAGGGCTAACAAGGACTTGAGGTGATGCCTCATCAACTGCTTTGTCAGACCTGCAGCTTTTTTTCCCCTCCTTGAAGCATGATAGCTATCATTGCTTGGGTCCTGCTGCTCTCCTGGCTGCTCCAGGGTGGCACAAGAGGTCATTGTGTTCCCATCAGCACTTGCCAAAGCCCCTCACTGCCAGAGTCAAGTTTTGAGAGCTTTTCAGGTTGGTGCTTTGCAGTCTGGGCCAGGAACAGTCCTTGGGCAACAGCCACTGAGTGAGGGCTTTCAGGCTTTCATCAGTGGGCAGCTATTGCTGGTTATTCCAACTGCTCCACTCCTTCCCCTGGCTGCTGTGACCAAGCTTGATTGGTAAGAGTGGAGGTATGTACTAATTATGTGTCAGCTTAAAATAAAACCTGAGAGTAAGGCAGCTGGCTGTTCTTGATGCAGATCTCTTCCCCTGAACTCCTGAAGACAGGAGAGGTTGCAGGAAGATTTTTATGGATCCAGAGCAGAGTCCCATCTTTTGATGTACAGTTGGAAAGATCAAAGCTGTGACTTCATGGTTTGCACTCCGTGGAAAGTGTTGGTAACAAACCTGGAGCTCTTCCCACTGTTACAGTGGGAGAAATCCAAGGATACAGTTGAGTTTTTCCTCATCTTCCCTGACTTTCCCATTCTTTAAATGCAGTCAGTACTGTGCTAGTGGTGGAGGGAGAAGATAAATTTAAAGAGTGGCAGAATTAAACAAGAGTTGAGGGAGAGACCAAAGCCTTACTTGGGGTGTTGGAGAATTTTCCCACCTCTGGGTCAGAAGAGTCCTGGAGCATCAAAGGCAGCAGCTCAATCCCAAGACATGGAACAGGCTGAAGCATGGCTTTGAACTGCTTCTTGGCTCTCAGTCTGAGGGGTTCTGGCCTTCTGGATGAGTTCTGGAGCAGCCTTTGGTCAGGAGAGGAGGGCTTGGGTTCTTGTGGCTGTTGAAAGGGCGTTTCAGGGCAGCAGAAAGGCTGAATTTCAGGCACGTGGGTTTAATGGTGCCTTTCATCTGTGATAGCTGCCTTTGTTCCTCTGGCTGCCAGTTGTCCTGTGTCCAGCCAGCAGATGAATGTGGCATTATCCACTGGCTTGGTGGCCTTTGTGTGTGTTAGAGCAGCTCGCTGTCACATGCTGGAGCACTGAGAGAAGTTGGCCTCGTGTTTTGGGCAGAGTATCAGAAGTGGTTTAAGCCAAATGCTCTCCCATCCACTTGGGTGTGCAGTCACATGCCTGAAGTCAGGGCACTCAGGCCCTGTAAGAGGGTGTGAAAATAAGGCAAAAGAGGAGGAATGTGTGTGGAGTGACCAGGAGGAGGCTTCTCAGCTCCTGCCTCCAGAGAGACCTAATGGAGGGTGGTGAAAAGACTTGACTTTTGACCTGTAGAACTTCTCAGGAGTCACACCCAGGTGTTGTCAGCAGTGACCAGCTGCAGGTAGGACTGACTTGGTGCCTTCTGGTAGTTATTACAAACTGATACTTGTTGAGGTTGTTCTGTGCTGCTTCCATAGGAGGTTCAGCTTGAAGTCCCCACTTTGCCCTTCCTCCTGTAAGAGATTTTCTATGTGGTTATACTGGTTCAGCCAGCACAGTGTGAATGTGCTGCTAACCAGAGAGCTGGAATGAGCCAGCAGTAAAGTCAGAACACGCTGCAGAGAGATTGAAAGAAACTCTTTTCTGAGAGCCAGAATATGGCTGCTGAAACAGCAGGGTGGACATTGCTGTGGGGGTTCTGTGGGGACACTTGGTTATTACAGGCAAAGGTTTGGGGACAGCTCTTGGTTTGCTGTGAGATAAAGCACAATACCAACCCACAGCCTCTGTGTCCTCACGTGGTGTTATCGTGGACAGAGGACAGACCTCTGTCCCATATCCCAGGCCCAAGCCTGTGTTTCTGCTGTCATGGTGTTGTGCAGAATCACATTAATGATCTCTCTAAGCAGGCCAGTGTCTCATTGCCCTTTCTGAAGAGGGGAGTACAAAAGAGCGCAAATTCAGGTGAATAAACTGTCTGGAATGACCGAGCTTGGTGAGGTTAACACAGGAGTGTGCCATCCTCAGCTGGGCTCCACACGAGGCAGCTGGCTGTGGAATGGGCCTGTCTTTCAGTTCTGTTGTAGGTAAAGGATATTTTTGCACCCCTCAAGGCCAGCTTCTTCCTCTGGCCTTCTGTTTTATGGGAGGGAGATTCGCCTGCTCCTCACCTGACAAATTCTGGCATGATGTAACACAGGCAGCCTTTTCCATGTGCAGATCAGAGGCTGCTGTATGCCCTCACTAATTTTAAGGTTGGGGAGCTTGAGCAGGCAGCAGCTGCAGGAACAGCTTCATTCTCCTAATCCAGGGTTATGAGACAAATCCTGCTGTTGATATAGAGGGAAAGAAATCCAGTGGAGGCAGGGTGGTTACAGCTTAGTGTGGAGTGTTTAGGGGGGTGCTGCATATCTGGAGTCCTCAGGCTGCTGGCAGGGAAGCTCTTTTTGGAATTCTCCCTGGGATGCAGACAGTCTGTGCCCAGGAAGGGCTCCTGATCCCAGGAAGGGTTGGGAGCAGCCTCTCCTGTGGGTGAGACCTGCATCAGGCTGAGGTTGAAAAAGGCAGGATCTGTCAAATGATCTGTGCTGGGGGGTAAAATCAGTGAAGGGAGTGAAATCTTTGAAGGGAGCTGGGCAGAAGTCCCTGTGCTAGGGACCCTTTCTGAGTGTAACTCACATGAAACTGGAGGAGGGTGATTCTTTCAGATCCCCTGAAAGGAGAGGCCTGGAGAGCCCTGCATGTTCCTGCTGTGTGCACCTCAGTGACAAAAAGTCTGACATGACTTTCTACATTAGTTCTTCTGTCTGCAGCTTTCAGGGCAGGCTCTGAAATATCTCCTTCAAGATGTTTCTCACAACTTCTGAGCAAGTGCTGTTGCCCTGGCTCCATCCCTTCCTTCCCTGGCAGCTGCCCTGTGTTTCAGGGTCCCTCTTAGCTCGCAGATGAGTGGGTGGCTGGGATTCCTGTCCAACAGGAGCCCTTTTGTGAGGTGCTGGAGCTGGATTTGGAGCACTTTGTTCTGGCTGGACTCAAGTGTTACAGCACGTGGCACAAACTTTGGCCAGCCGCCTCTCTGCCTGCAGCAGAAATGTCAGTAAAGGTTCAGCTGGGGCATGGAAGAAATGGTTTCCAAGGAAGGGAAGAGGTTGGGAAGAAAAACTGCAGAAGTTTTTCTTTCCCCACAGGTTTATGTGACTGTCCCATCACTGCTGTCTTGCTCACCTCTCTTGGCTTTGCATTAGTACCAGTCTGTCCTGTGAATGCAGCACATCTGATCTCCTCTGAGGTTTGTCCTCTGAGGTTTCTCTCCAGCACTGGAGCTTCAGAGCTTTATGCAAAGTAGCTGGGTTTGGTCTTGTAATCTGGGGTGCTGCTGCTGGTCCCTCTCAGCCAGCACTGGGACCTGCCTCCCCCTTGGCAGCTCCAGTCACAGAACTGGTGGTTTATGTGCCTGTGCAAGAGAGTCAACAACTACTTCACTGTCCTGGAATCTCTAACTCATAGGATCCAGGATGAGATAATCCCTCACATCACTTGATCCCAGTGAGGGCTGTGGCTGCTCCTGGCCTTCCTGTGCCTGCGAGAGGGACTCACCATCCTCATCAGGCATGGGGTACCTGGGACCCCCACACAAAGGCAAATGACTAATTCAGCCCTTTCCTGCCCAGTTCTGGTGAGGACAGACCACAAAGCCCAATGGGTATTGGTGTTTGAAAATCCCCTGGTGATGCTTGGTGCTGGAAAGGTGCTGGGAGCTGAGTTGGGCTCTCTGCTGCTGCTAACAAGCTACTTTTAGTTGAACTCACTGTTTTGCTCACGGAAAGGAGGGTTCCTTTGCCTTGGCTTCCCAGAGCTGCTGTCTGCAAAGCAAGTGATTTCCTCTTCAGATCCAAACATCCTCCCTGCACTTCAGAGCCTCATTATCGGAGCGTTTCGCTGTATTGTTCCCTTGCTGCATCAATTTTTAGTTCTCAGACTGAAGAGTTTCTTCAGCACTAAATGGAAGCAGTTAAAATTCACAAGCAATGCCGAGAGGATGAAGGAATCCTAGGAAACCAAAGTTAGACTTGTTGGCTTGACAAAGTTTTGCTTCTGCAGTTGAACTGCTTGTTCAGCTGTGACAAAGGTGAGTGCATGTTCGTTCAATTCTTCATGGTTTATGCAGGACCCTGGTACCTGATATTAAGGTTGCTGGGGCAGGAGTAACTGGGAACCAGTGTCACATTTCTGGGGCAGCCAGTGCTCCACCAGCTCTGACCACTCTGTGCTCAGTTCATTGCAAAAGAGACTTTTTCCTCAAGCTTTTTTTCTTGCATAAACTGTTTATTTCTCTCCCCTGAGCAGGGAGGAGAGGTTAAACTCGGAAGCCACTAGGGAGGGAAGCAGTGAGTTTTTTTGGGAGCGGATTTTGGAACTCTCAGGTCGACTGCAGTCCAGGCGTTTCCCCACCCTGCAGCCCGTGCCAAGAACCGGGCGAGCGGCTCTAAATAACGCTTTGGCCTTCATGGAAAGAGATCAGATGTTCCAGGAGCCTCCGTCCCTGCTGCTCCCACCTCACTTGCTCTCTCTGCAGGATATAGTTAGCACTTCTCTTGGCCATATATAGCAAGGCCTGATAGTTAGTGTTAACAGGAATAAAAAACACGGAGAGCTGCCAGATTGCGTAAATCGGGCCAGTGTTTGGAATTTCATAAATGCCATGACTTTGGGTACAAGTTGAGCACGCGGAACAATACGGAACTGTTCTCTCTTTAGATCTCTCCCTCCCTTGCTGAGGGAGAGCAGGGAGAGAGCTGGAATTTTGCTGCTGCTTCTTTCATGTTTTTAATTTCCCCCTCCTCTCTGCTTTCATCCCCTTGAAGACCACAGGAGGAGCAGCGGCGGCCGCAGCCAGGACTCTGCTGAGAGCCAGGACATCCAGGTGCCAGAGCAGTTTTCAGGGTTGCTCCACGGCTCTTCTCCAATCTGTGAAATAAGCGAGGACCCTTTCAGGCTCTCTTCCTCCGAGGAGAAGGGGGACACGGAAGCCACGAGCCACCCCGCTGCTATGCAGCTGGAGGATGCTGAGCTAGCCTCGTCAGGACCAGCACGGAGCAGCTCCCCGGACCCCACGCAGACGGTGGTGTACGCCACGGTGCAGCACGTCAGCCGGGCGGATCCCGCAGCCGCCGTCACGCCCCACGTGCCGCAGCACCCCGGCGGTGCTGAGCCAGAGGGGGACAGAGCTGTGGGCAGAGCCCACCCGGGCAGCAAGCCCAAAGCCGAGCTCAAACTCAGCCGCAGCTTGTCCAAGTCGGACTCTGACCTGCTGACCTGCTCCCCGACGGAGGACGATGCCATGGGGAGCCGCAGCGAATCGCTCTCCAACTGCAGCACCGGGAAGAAGCGGCTGGAGAAGTCCCCATCCTTCGCTTCGGAGTGGGATGAGGTAAGGCTGAGCTTGCTAAAGAGCCTCTGTGCCAGGGATGACTGTGCAGCAGGAGCTCCCCTCTGCCATGCTGCCCTCAGGGGTCCTGGGTGGGTTCCATTGCTTCCGCTAACTCTCACAAGGCATTAACAGGCGTATGCTCGCTTGGGAGTCTGCAAGGTGTTAAGTGCCAAAAGATAAAGTTCATTAGAGTGGGGAGTAGCAGAATTGCAAGCAGTCTCAAGGTTTTTTGCTCAAATACAGGGCTTGGTTTCTTTTAGGCAAGCCAGGTATGTTTTCGCATCCCCAAAATCAGAAAGACTTGATAACAATGCCCTTCACCAACCTTTCTCCTGGTTTCCTCCTCTCAGTTCTTCCCTGTTGACTATCCCAATGTCTTGGAAGTGTTGTGTTGCTGGGTCCCTGCTGTTGGGGAGTGTGAGCAGTCCCCAGGGGTTCATGGGGATGGAAGGAAGACAGTAATTAGGCTGGTTTGTGTATTTGATAGCTGCTGCTCTCCTCCTCACACTCACTCCTCACTGAGCTTATTTCATTGGCTGGTTAGCAGTCACTTTATTATCATATCGGACGCCCACGGACAGTTAAATATTACATGCTCAGAAAGTTGGCCCTGAGAGCCACTGGGGCAAGATTAAGTGTCCCTCTGAAATTCAGCACCGCAGCATTACCGAAACATTCTTTGGGGATGATTCTGTGCTGGGAGAAGTGGGGCTGCAGAAGAGATAAGCTCCCATGAACCACTCTTTGTACTCTGAAAAGGAACTGAAACCCCTGGCGTGGTGCTGGGGGTGTGGAGCTGCATGTGCCGGGTGTGGAAGCCCGGGGGAGGGTTGTGCCCCTGCACTGGCTGATGCTTAGCTGTCTCTCCAACCCTGACTCGGAGAGAAAATTATCATCTGGGGAAGAGGGAGGTATTTAGAGATGCTAAAAGCAACGTGAGAATCCATCCCTCAGTCCGTTCTCTCCCTCCCCCTCACTCCCTGCCGGGTCTCAGGGTTGCCAAATAGATATTTTCCTCTGCAGCTGCTTGGGCTGGAGAGGCTTCGCTGTTAATTGCCCAGGTCAGTTGTACCATGGCTTAGGGAAAGGCTCTGCAGCAGAAGGTTCTTTGGAAGGGCTGGATAATTCCCTGTGCTTTTATTTGAGCTGTTTGCAGCAGACACTGAAAGGGCAGAAGCCTTTGGCACGACTGCATTGGTAGCAGAGGTCAAGTGCTGGGCTGCCTGCACTGCCTCTGCTTCCTCTGCTCTGATGAACCCTCAGAGCTGCTTCCTCCTGCCTGTAAACAAATCCCTCATTTCCCCTGAGGCAGCCGGACAAGCCCCAGGAGAGGAATCTGCTTTTCCTTCCTCTCATGTTTAGGTGAGGAAATCACAGAAAGAATGTGAAAAATTCACATCTGTCTGCAATAGGGCAGGTCTCACTTCTTTAAAAGTCTGGCTGGTCATAATGGCATCAGTGAGATTTAAACATAAATGTAATTCTGTGGTTGTGTGTCGAATTAGTTCCCTGGATGGGATAATGCAGCTGCTCGGAATTGGATGCAACTTGCAGCCTCTGCATTTACCAGGGCAGTATAAACCTTGTTGAACTACCCCTGTTAGCAGTGGTTTGGCTTTCCCTCTGTGCTGAGGGGAAACAAGGCAGATTTATATTATTCTGTAAATTTTAATGGCCTTTATGCAGGTGACTGAGGAGGGAAGTGATCCACGTGCAGCTCTCTGTGGCTCCCAGCTGTACCCAGCAAGTTGAGGACTCTGCCTGCTGGCCTGGCCAGCAGTAGGTGTGTCTGTGCAGGGCACAGGGGCTTGGGGAGGGATCTGTGGTGTCCCTGGACAGATGAGATCTGCAGCAGAGCCTGAGCTCACCCTGCCCTGGGCTGTGGTGGCTGACTGGGGACAGCAGAAAATCTGCTGCTTGTGAGCAAAGGGTCACGTCCTCGCCCTGGCCGAGCGCTGCCAATGCCCTTTGTAGGAAGTGGAAGGTGGTGCTGGCTTTGCCAAAAGGGTGGGATGGGGAAGGAATTATTCACTTGGCAAAGCTCATCCCTGTTCCCAGTTGCAGCTCCCCTGCTCCAAGGAGCTGGCCCAGAGTGTTGCTTTGTGCTCTGTGCTGTCCAGGAGCCCGTTCAGCCCGTGTCCCATCTGCTCCTGCCCCCCTGCTCCCTGCTGGGACTGGAAATGCGCACGTGGTGCCCCTGCAGCTGCTGTCAGGTGGGACTTCTGTGTGAGCAAGGCAGAGAAACTCTCACATCCAACATCCAGGTATTGCCCTGGGGGGTGAGGAGTGAAAATGCTCATTCCTGCTCTGAAAGCAGAGTGGGGACAAGGAGGCATGGTTGGGGATACAACCCTCAGTCAGCATAAATATTTGAATCCTTCCAAACCTGTCTGTGGGCTGAAGTGATGGATTTGGTTTTCATCATTGGCTCATGAGTGTTGAGCAGACAGGGGTGAGTGGGGCAGCAGCAGCTCACGAGGGGTTTGGTACAGAACAACCTGTACTTGCATCTCTGAGGGGGGGAGCCCCACTGCCAGCCCCCTTTTCAGGGCAGATTAACCTGCTTCTGCTCTGCCTTCCTGCTCTCTAGAGCAGCTCCAGACCTGCCCTTCAGCCTGGTCCATGCTCCAGGCTCTGAGCAGGGATGTCTGCAGTCAAGGCCTGGGGCTGCTCTTCTGTCTCTTAGGTGCTGGTAAGAAAAATGATCTGTTAAATGATCAGGGCAAAGAACAAGGAAGGCTGCTGGGAATTAGCCTCAGACCTGGCTCCTGACACCCCTTAAAATCCCCTGACATCCTCCACTTCCAGCTGCCTGCTGTCAAGTCATCTGTTCTAATGCTGAATTTGAATTTTGGAGGTTCCAGTACTCATCTCACAAAATGAGGTTGTAGTTCTGTGTTCTGGCCTAAGTCCTCCTAGGAAGAGATTAAACATCCTTCAAAAAAATTTAGGGAACTGAATAAAACATGCACGTGACTTTAGGTTTTTTTAGAAAAAAAGGAGGTGCACAGTCCACCACTTTCTTTTTTTTTTTTTTTTCTCCCAAGTGAATAAGTTGAAGACCTAATGAATATTTTGTAGCTAATTATGGCACTGGACATTCA
Organism: Hypocryptadius cinnamomeus; assembly: GCA_013400635.1. NCBI lineage: Eukaryota > Metazoa > Chordata > Aves > Passeriformes > Zosteropidae > Hypocryptadius > Hypocryptadius cinnamomeus. Next base: position 16,543 of record VYZP01001389.1, on the reverse strand, counting down.
TCTCTGATGACTAACTGCAGTGGTGCTCCATGTCTCCTGTGAAAGGAATGCTTTGCATCTGCAGTAACCATGGATGTGGTGTTTCACCGGTTCCTGACCCGTTTTGGGGCTGTTGGTGTCCCCTAAGGATGGATGCCAGGAGCAGGTGGCACATCTGAGGTGCCTTCCACCTCAGGCTTGGAGCTGGGAAGGAACTTGATGGAGGTTGTGGCTGCTGTGGGTGGGTGCCTTTAAACCTTGTCTGGACTGTTGGGTGCTGCAGTACCCTGTGGAATCAGTGTCTTAATTACAGGCTCACTGTGGAGGATTAACAACATTTGCATTGAAATGTGAAACTTTCTGGAAAGCTTTTGATGCAAAACCTGCCACTGCCTTAAAACACCCAGGAGTTGAAATTCAGAGCTGCCAGCCAGCACCCTTGAAAGAAAATGCAAATATTCCCCTTGTTACTCAGGAAGAGCTGCTGGTTTTGTGCCTGGTGAAATTGCATGGTGTAAAAAAGCTCAGGCATCAGCCTCTGCCTCCCAAAATGTTTCATTTATTCTCTTGGTTCAGGTGTTCAAATCTCAGCTTGCCCTGGGTTTGGCTGGTGGGACCAGGCAGGGTGGCTTGAATTGTCCCTGGGTGTCCCTTGCCCTCAGCTCACATTCCAGTTCCCCCTTTGCCTGAAATAGTTGTAATTCACTTTTGTCTAGGGCAGAAGCAGTAGTGGGGTCAGTATTTTTGGTTTTGATTCTGCTAAACAAGCATGGCCATCAGGTTCTTAATCAGCTTAATTATTGGGCTGATTATTCTATTGTCTCCAGATCCCAATGTTTCCTCCTGTTTTTCCTGTGCTAAGGTCAGGAATTCTTACATCATCCCTCATGTCCAATCTCTTCTCTTTGCCCCCAGTGGTGAGATTTCCTCCAGCCTGATGAACTTTTTGAAGTGAAAGCTTTTGTGTTTCCACCATTTTTAAATCTGCTGCAAAGGCCCAACCTGTTGGAATTGTGTGCCAATGTGGAACTAAGCCAATCCAAGCCAGAGTAAGACGATTTGCTGGTTTTACAGGAAAACCTGTGTGCTGAAAGGCCAGTGTAAAGACCAGGCATGCTTTGTTCCAGCAGCAAGGGTTGGACACAACAGGGGTGATATTTGCCAGTACAGCAGCTCCATCCACCTCTGTGTGTGTTTCTGGGAGCTTCTCAAGTGTGTGAGCTCAACATTTGTGAATCAGAAGCTTTTGATTCTTGTGTGAATGATGGGTGCTCTGACGGATGTTTTGGTTATGTAACAGCCTTGTGATCACTGGCATTTTGGGGACATTTTTGTTTTTCAGGAACAGAAATGTCCGGCCGCAGTGTCCTTACTAAATCCAGTCCTTCATTATGTTCTCTTCCGCTTTACGTCGCATCTTCCAGCACTTCTGAAGCTTTTCTTTTAAAAAAAGTCTTTAAATCCCTCCAGCCTGGAGCAGCTTCACTGCTCTGTCCCACAGGCCAGAGCCAGCCTTGCTTGAGAGCCTTATGTTGCTTTGGGGTTTGTGTTAGGATGCAGGAGTATGGAAAGACAGTGAATTGATTCAAGGCTTTCTGGGGGGTTTGCCTTTTCAATTGTGACTCAGGGTAGCCTTTGTCCAGTTGTTTCCCTGCTGTGGGCAGATGTGTTGCTACATTTGGCCATTCTCTTTATCATGTCAGTGTTGGATTTTACTGTTTGTCAAAACAATATTGATATTTGGAGGGCTGTGATACTGCAGATCCATCACACGCTGTTGTGAAATTCAAGTTTATACCATGAGTTCCTTTTGGAACGTGTTTGGATTTGTAACTTTGGGATTTGTACAAAAACACAGGCTGGAGAGTGGCGTGAAGCAACAGGCCCTGGTCCCCATCCAAATGAATTTCTCGGAGACCATATTAAGCCAGAAAATGTGTTTGCCTTTATCACTGGTGAACAGTTGCAGAATGATTTGAAATAAATTCAGCAAGTCTCTATGCTGTGGAAGGCTGCTGGGGGAGGATGGAGCACAGCAACTCTGGGTTTGAGTGCTCAAATGTGCCATGAACAACTGGCTGGTGCAGTTTAGCTTTGAATTAATAAATGGAGCATTATGTTTTCCAGGCCTCTGGTGTTTGTTATGCTGAGTTCATACAGGCTGGTGTCTTTTGGAGACATGGAATATATTGAGCAGTGAAATATGAGTCATGTGCTCCATGGGATGGCAATGGGAGAACAGGAGCTGAAGCATCATAAACTGAACCAGAAGTGGTTTATGGGCTGTCACCAACCTAGAAATGAGATTCATGGCCCAAATCCAAATTTTGCAGATCTGTACCTGTGTTAAGGAGTCAGCAGGTATCATCCCAGATCCCACTCTTGCTCCATCCCTTTCAGACATGCTGGTGGATGCTGCAATCCTGCCATTCTTCTGCTCCAGGATATATCCCAGCTGAGTCTGAACAGCCTTCCTTCCTCCTTCAGGGGTGCAGTATCAGTCAGTGATGTGAGGTTTGGTGTGGTATTGGTACAGAATGGAAATGTCAGTGATTCTGTGCTGCCACAGCATCATTTGTCGACCTCACATGCCCATAGTTCTCCCCTGAAGTTTAGAGCTGACCTGCTGGGCTGTGAGGGGGGTGCTCACATCATCACTGGAGGGGGTTTGTTGTGCTCAGAGGGGTTTGAAACTGTAGAAGCAGCTTGTTTGGGGGTTCTTTTTTTATTATAATTTGAAACCAAATCTGCCCCCTCCCCCAGCTGTTAAAGCTTGGAAATAATGAAGTCTTAACTCCTGAAGCTCTCCTGGAATTGCAGAAATTTAAAAGACTGATAACCTTTCCACCCAACTTTGTAAGTAGCTTTTGAGACTGAAATCTGCTGCTGGAGCTGCTCTTGTCTGCTGAGCCTGAGCCCCGGGCAGGTTTGTACAGTAGGTTATGAACCCTCAGTAATAAGGATTTATAATGGGAATCCTGCTATATTCTTAATTATACTCCTGCTGCAGGGTGTCATTATAGTGCACTAATGCCCTCCATATGGCAGATAGTGTGTGCTTGGTTCTGTGTGGTTTTATTTAATTACAGACCTTTATTTGAGTAACTTCGCTGCCCAGAGTCTGAGGCCTGTGCAGGTGCACTGCAGATCCTCTTCCTGGTGCTCAGGAATCACTGGTGATTTTGAAACTGCCAGTTTGGGAAGGGGCCACAGAGGAAGCAGAAGACATCGACCCACACAAGGCAGAGAGGCCCTTGCACAGGGTGCCCAGAGCAGCTGTGGCTGCCCCATCCCTGGAGGTGTCCATGGCCAGGATGGACAGGGCTTGGAGCAACCTGGGGTAATGGAAGGTGTCCCTGCCCATGGCAATGAGTGGGACTGGATGAGTTTTAAGGTCCCTTCCAACCCAAAGTGTTTGAGGATTCTGTGATTTTAGTTCTCTCAGGGTGACCTTGCTGTGTCCTTGGCAGTCTCTGATGCTGCGTGCAGAGACTGAGAACAAACTTCATCATTTGCATTGGTGGTGACTGTAAGGTGAGGTTTTATGAAAACCCTTTCAGAAAGCTCCAGGAGAATCAAGATGCCTCCAAGACTGGGTGAGTGTCACCCTGACAGAGTGATGGTCAGTCTGGTGCTGTCCAAATGAAGCTCCTGCCCTGTGTGTGGGCAGACAGCCCATGTTGTGTGAAGCTCTTTATTCTGGGGACAAAAGCACTGGGGCTGGTTTAATGGCCCTCAGTCTCTCTCAATGGATTCGTTGGCTTCAAACTTCAGCAGTGGCTGGGGAAGAAAAGCTGGAGAGATCAGTATGGACACTACATACATGGCATCCATCAGGGCAGGGTGTGGAGTGGGGCTGGCTGTGGAGCAGAGCCTCTGCAGGGCACTGTGTGCCCTCGGGGACAGGGAGGTCACTGCTGTCTACACAGCTGTGGGACCTGTCCACCTCTGTGTCCCTGCTGCTCCTGCAGGCTGGGATCAGACAAGAGGAGACATCCTGCCCATGTGAGGAGGCATTGGCTGCTCCTGCCATGAGCACTGTGAGGTGGGGAATTACTGTGCAGGACTCTGGTGTGGAAATGCCTCCTGTCCTGCAGCAGGACAGACCTCAGCATGCCACGAGGCTGGCTTGGCCTCGCTGGCCTTGTCCAAATAAATGCCTCTTCCTCTGTTAGCAGAACTCTGCTTGGGATGGTTTGTTTTGAGTCAGGCTCTGTTTTGGAGTCACTGGCCAGTTGCTATGTTCCCTGCCTGCCTGGAAGAGCTCGCCCCAGCCCCGGCCGGACTCTCAGCCACACCCAGCTCCTTTTTTCGGGACATTTGTGTCTTTCACCAAATGTAGGCAAATGTGAAAATAAATCTGAGAGCTCCAATCCTGGTAACTGCTGCACAGCTTCTTCCAGGCACATTCCTGCTGTGGGGTTAATGAGGGACACTCTCCTCTCCTTGCAGCCTTTCCTTCTCCCAGAGTACTTCAGCTGTGCAGGAGTTCAGGAGTTTCTCCTTCCCTGGTGGGGTTTGAGGGCTCCCTGGCTCCACCTCACACATGGAGCCAGCTGCTCCTCTGCATTAGGGATAACAGATACAGTTGTATTAATTTAGAGGGCGGAAGCATTTTATGGTTTTGTTTCTGTGGCTGTAAAACAAATAAGCCATAAAATCCCCACCCCAAACCAGCCCCACAGCACAACCAGAGATGGGCACTTGGTGCTTCAGTGGAAAAGTACAGGTTAAGCCAAAACAAATCAGAACTGTGTGTTCAGGCTACAGCTAAGTCTGAGCTGCAGGGCTATATTTAAACATGGTATTTTTGTATTTTAATAATTAACCAGTGGGAAAGAGCAGCCTAAAAAACTGTAGCACAGGCTATTTTCAAGGTATCTTCTCTTCAGCCCCATGTCCATGCTGGAGTGCAGCTGAGGAAAGGCTGCAGAGGATAGGGATGCTCTAAAGCAGTGGTTCCCTCTCCAGGTTTTTTGTCCTTCCCCTCATACTTTTCTTTGCAGCCTGCTAACAGTTAAATCAAGCTGATCAGCCATAAACCCATGTTTGAAGTGGTGTGTGTCTGTTTGAGGTGTTTGCTTCTTGTGGAGAGCTGAGGGCAGAGCAGGATTTCCCTCTGCAATAATGGTAATAGCTGGGACTGTGCCTAACTGTGAGCAGCACTTGGCAAAGGAGAGTTGGGAAAGGTAATCCTCTGCCACGTGATTGTTTAATTTCCATTCAGTTTTATATAGCACAAGGCAATTCCCTGCTTTTGAGGAAAAGGTTGTGGGTGTTTCAGTGCTTCAGAGGCACCTGCAAGTCCTCAAGGCAAGTGTTGGGACTGCAGAGCTGGCAGTGCTGGGGACTGAGCCTGGACAGCATCAAATCTCTCTCAGACTGGGAGAGGGCAGCACAATGGAAACAAAGGAACTTGGCCTCAGAGTTAATTTGCAATTTGAATCCAGCTGGAGATTCCCAGACAAGGTACAAGAGCAGCTCCAGCTCAGAGATGTACCTTGCCCTGAAGTGATGGACACCAATCTGCAAAGTTTGATGTCCTCAAACTTCTGGAGCTTCTGATTGTTTTCCCAATCTGATTTTCAAATCTCCCTGTATATGGGTGTTAATTGTATTTCAAGCCCAGTAGAGGTGCTCATCCTCATGGTTTTCCAGGGGCAGAGGACCTACATCCTTAAAAGCTCTGTTACAGCTCACAGGACTGCCTGGTCCCTGGTGAGATTTAACACTGCAAGTGCAGTGCCTGCTGCTCCCTGCAGGAGGAGAGGATTCCTGGAGATCTGCCTTGGCAGGAGCCTTGTAAGATCTTTTTTTGTTTCACCAAAACCCCTCTGTGGTGGAGCTCAGCTCCAAGCTGCTCCTGAGGGTGCATGGCAGTCAGATCCAGCCTCTGCAGCATCCCCAGGAGCTCCTCACAGCAGTGAGGACTCGTGCAGCTGCATCACACTGGGAGCCAGGCAGGGCAGAGGCAGCCAGGGGTGAAGTCCAGGGCAACTTGGACTCCTTCCCCAAGTATGTCCTTAAATGACCAGGAGAAAAAAAGTTGAGTAAGAGTTGAGGTTTATTCCCCCACTCTGTGGCCAGTCACTTTGCATTCATCAGCAGCCACTCAGAAGTGCCTCACAGGGGTGTTTACTTGTGAGATTTCCTTTTGGGAGTCTTACTGGAGGCATTTTTTTTAATTTTTTTTTTTTTAATTTTATCTTCTGCTCAGTTATAGACTGAAGACTGGGGTAGGCAACCAGCCCTGAGCCTCTCAAGTGTGTTCTCTTTGGGAAACAGTGGAGTTCAGTACTGAGTATTGAAGGGTCTGAAGTGACCAGCTGAGCTGCAGTTTGCCAAGTCTTTTCTCTTACAAATTAACCTGGGAATTGTCAGTTCTCCCTCTGCACCACTGCATTGGAAGCCTCAATTTACAAATTCTGCTCAATAATTGCTTGAAAAGTTTCTCTTCTCATTTAAGGAAGTCTCTTGAAAGTTCACTGGGAATTGCAACCTGCATTAATTTATTCTTTTGTGTGTGCGGCAAATGCAGCCATTTTTATGCAACTCTTAAGAGGACTCAGACCCATTCCAGCAGAGTTTGTACCTTTTTTCCCCACTGCCTGAGGTTTGTCTGGAGCTGTAGAGAGGCCAGAGATGGAGCTGATGGAGCTGTCTGCTGCTCCCTCTCCCAGGTCCTTCAGGCATTTGCCCCATGATGTTGTTATCCCACACAATCTGTCTTCAAACCCTTTGGAAGCACCTGCTCCATGCACAGCATTGGGAAATGTGGTGGTTTAAAAAATAAATCAAGCCAAAGCAAAAATTGCCAACAAACCAGCGTGTGGAGAAGCCGAGCTCCCAGTCTGCTTGCTGGGAAGGAGGGGGTGACAGCATTGCTGCAGCTTCACTGCTGGTGTAGGGGGCTGTGTGCTCCTACAGGGTGAGGGAGGAGTTTGGGGCTCCTTCCTCACCCCCAGGCTCTGCTCCAGAGGGATTTTGTTGAAGCTTTTTATTTCCAGGCACTGGCAAGTTGTGGAAGGGAAGGCTCTGCAGAGCCTCAAGCTCTCCATATCCCTTGTGAGCCGTCCATCCCAACAAAGACCCACCCAGGCAAGGTGTTCAGGGTACCTCTTCTAGTTCAGAGGTACCTTAACATCCTTTCCTGGATTTCTTCAGCTGTCACGTGGGAGGTGAAATCCTGAGCTTCTTTTACCTTTTCCTGAAGGTTTATAAATAATGCAACACATGTTTGTTTTTTTTTAATTTCCAGATTGAAAAGATCATGAGTTCCATTGGCGAAGGCATTGACTTTTCCCAGGAGCAGCACAGGATCTCAGGTAGTGTACCCAGCATGTGTCTGTCTGTCCTTGCTGTGATCTGCACACAAACAAGGTGCTGGCTCCTGTGTGTGGATGTCTTTAACCTCTTTTGGCTCTGGGAGGGAGAGGAATGCTCTGGCACAGGAGGAGCAGACCTGGGTTTCCAAGTGATGCTCAATGCTGCTGCCAGCAATTTTAATTCTACATTCCTTGGGAAGATTCCTTTAATTTTACAGAATGCAGCTGCAGGATTTTCCTCCCAGCTCTTTCTGTGAGGGCAGCAGCTGTGCTGAGCAGGGCTGGATGGTGCCAGTGGTGGGTCAGTGTGGGTGCCATGGTGGCCATGCCCTTTGCATGTAGCTAATCTGCCAGGTGCCTCGGGGAGGGTGATCCTGGGCATTTCCAAGTGCACCTGCAGGTACCCCCTGAACAAGGCTCTTGGAGGACCCTTAAAATGTGAATTCCCTTCTCTGCCTTTGAGTTATGAGCAAAAGCAGAACTCAAGCTTGCTGGAGAGCTGCCAGCACGGGGGATTCTGTCCTTTTAAATCCTTCACCTCCAGCCCGCTGCAGCAGAACAGCTCTGACTCTGGATGGGCAGCAGCTCCTCCTGATGAGATGCTAATACAGATCCGCACACGCAGCTCACAGGGGCTGTGACAGAGCTCACCTCATATCCATTTGTCACTCAGGTTTTTGCTTAGGTGAGGAGGAACCCACTGTTCCCAGTGGGAGTTTAGCCTGATTCAGGCTCTGCATTCCAGGATCAGATGGCTTTGCAGAGGAGTTGAAGCTCTGTGTGGGTTTTCTCCCTGCTCTGACAGCCCTCCCCACACCGGTTCAGGCTGTGATGGATCAATAGCACCAGGGGAAGGTCTGACATGGAGGAGAGAGGCAGAGCCAGGGCTTCTGCAGAGCTGCAGCTGTGCAGGGAGTGCTCAGCGAGGTGGACACCTTGGAGCAGCCCTGCTGCCCAGGAGCTTCCCTGTCCTGGAGCCAGGGGTTTTCCCATGGGCTGTGCTCTGTCACACTCAGTTTGGGATCCCTTCTGTGCAGCCTCTTCCTCTCTGTGCTGTGGGACTTGAGAAGAGCCTTGCAGGAGGCACCACAGCTTTGGGAATGCCCTCAGCATTCCAGCTCTGCCCACTGGTTCCCCCTCTGCCAGCTGCAGGCCTCTCAAAGGCAGGATTCCCAGAATGTGGAGCATAAGGGGAAGGATGGAGCTGAGAAATAGGAGTTTATTTCAGCCAGAAATCAGGATCTTGCCAGGGGCACAAGTACTGTGATTCTTCTGTTCTTGTATCATCCTTGTAACACACAAATATCAGGTGTATTTGGGGCATCTTAGTTTGCAGCCTGGGGTGTTGTAGTATCTGTTCTTCTCTTTTTAAAGGAAACCCCTCAATTTGCCTCCCTCCAAACATTTCCCTCTCTTCATTTTGTCATGACTTGAAAGAGTTTTGTAACCTTTGGTAGGTTTCCCTATTGAAAGCAGAAATGTATTTACAGGTGCATGCAAGGCTGAATAGAGTAAATAATTTTAAAAATTAAATTCAGGAGCTTAGGAGAAGGAGCTGCTGTGGTTTCATTCCCTCTGCCAATACCCCGACAGCTCCCAGGAATGCTGTGGTAGGCAGCAAGCACTTCCTCACCTCTCTCTTGATAAATTAATTCTGAGCCAGCCACAAATCACTTGGATCTGTCGGAGCAAACCTGTGACATCATTTTTTAAAACCCCCAAGCCATGTTGTCCATCATCGAGTAAATATTGAGGAGTCAGTGATTTCCACTGGAGAGTTACGGAGCCGCTGCCTCCCTCCCGGCGGGTGGGAGCACTGGGAGGGGGGAGAGGATGAGGAGAAGGGAGGGACAGCGTGGGGCTCGCGGCTCAGACAAAGCCGCCGCCGCAGCCAGCGGAGCGCAGGGACCGCGGGGGAAAGGATGGAGGGGAGGATGGAGACCTGGCGAGCAGGAGCTGCTGGCACACAGTCCAGGCTTAGCTGCTGCCCCGGAGCATGGGCTGGCTCAGGGGAGGGAGGCAGAAGCCTTTTGTGATCTCGGCTTTGCTGCGTGCGCTGGAAGGACCGGCCAGCGCTCCCAAATACCGGCACGGGAGCAACACCCGGGAGCAGACAGCAGGAATTACCCCGGGAATCTGCAGGTGACACCGTGAGCTCTGTGTGTGCAGCCATTGCAGCACAGTGGGGAGGGATGGCTGGAAGGTACCAAACTGCTTCAGCTGACCTGAAGGTTCAAAGGAAGCAAACGGGGGTCTCCTGATCATCCTTTTCTTTCAATCCATGCTGGAAACAGACGTGCCAGGGAGCCTGGAAATCTGCCTGTCTTGCAAAGCAAATTCCCTGATGAAAAGGAGATCTGTGAACTTTTTTTTGGTCATACTTATGGTCTTGAGCTTTACTAGAGGAGAGTAACAAGTCACTGGACTCATCCCAGGGATGAGGGAAGGGAGAGCTCATCTGCCAAGGCTTCCATAGGTGTTGTGAGGAATCTCCTTTATCAGAGGCTGAGGGGGAGGTGCCAGGGCATGGCTCGGACTTGAGCTGCTGCAGGAAGAGGAGAGAGTGTGCTTGCATTTGCTTTTTTCCTTTTGCTGTGGGCTCAGAAGCAGGGAACCGAAATGCCTCCTTCCTGCAGAGCTGCTCCCTGTCTGAGCGAGGGGCTCCATGCGGCGGCTGCGCTCGGCTGAAGAAAATGAAGGAAGGGCAAATCCAGGTGCGTGCCCAACACCTGGTAGGACCAGCAGTGTTGGGTGAGAACCATCCTGGCTGTGCAGTCACACGGTGCAGAGGTGGGGCCGGGCTCTCTGGGGCCAGCGTGCTGGAATGCCAAGAGGTCCGGGCAGCGTGCTGGAATGCCAGGCGATCGGATTGCTGGTAGAATGACAGAGCCAGGGCTGCCGGACGTGAGCCTGGGGTCCCCATAACACAGCAACAGCGAGTAGAAGCCCCTGCCATGGTTTGCCTCTCTCTGGACTGCTGGGGAGGAAGAGCACAAGCCCTTCCTCTCCGCTGCTGCAGTCAGTGCTTCCTTTGTCTTGCGTGTCTTCCCGCGGACAGCCGCTCTGCCTGGGCTCCTGCTGCTTTCCCGAGCATCCACCGTGTCCGAGCTGGCTCGGCTGCATGAAGCTGTTTTCTCTCAGGCTGCTCCGTGCTCCCCGCTGAGCCAGGGCTGTGTCCAGAGGTGTTCAGATGAGAGGACTGGCACAGCTCCGCTCCCTTCCCTCGCACCTGCGACTGCCTGGGAATGCCTCGGGTGGAACTTTGCTGCTCTCCTCCCGCCCCCTTCCGCTGAGCCGAGGAGTGGATCCGCATCCCCACGGGGCTGGGCTTCATGTGCTTGCCTGGCGAGGAACTCGCGAGCCCTGACAGCAGTGCCTGTGATCTCAGCGCCCCAGCAGCGCCTCTGAATCTTTGCCCGGGCGAGGAGTTTCTTTTCTGAGTGTGAACTGCAGTACAGATTTGCACCCGGAGCCCGGCGAGGCAGCGCGAGCTCGTTGTCCATGCTCTGCGCACACAAGAGGAATTGTCTGCCCGCTGATTTGTTGTACTCTGAGCATAATTTTTTGAGTTTCTTTATGGTAATGACTATGATGTGGCAATGCCATCTGTCCTCCTCAGAGTGCCGCTGCTACCGCCTGAACGGTTTCTCCCTGTTCAAGCGGCTGCCGATTCCTCTCTCGTCAGGTTCGCGGATGCTGGAGCAGAGCGTCGGGGAGTGGCTGGAGTCCATCGGCCTGCAGCAGTACGAGAGCAAGCTGCTCCTGAACGGCTTCGACGATGTCCGCTTCCTGGTGAGTGTCCCCAGGGACCCCGGCCCCTGGGAATGGCTTGGCCAAAGCTTCCCGTGTTGCCAATGCCCCGTGTGGGTGCCGGGCAGAGCCGGGTTCTGCCGCCCGCCAGGATGGTGTTGGCGGGTGGAGGAGGTTGGGCAGAAGGGATAGATGAGGGTTATGTTGGGTTTTTGCATTTAATTCAGGTGTTGTTGGTTTTCTCGCTAAAATTTTGGTAGAAAATTTTATTTCATCTGCCCGCTAAATGTTTACTGTCCAATTTACTCCAGAAATGGGAACAGAAATTTGCTGGTGTTTTGATGGAAGCCCTGAGCAGTCTGTGCTCTGGGCTGTGAAGGAGGCAGCAGACCTCTTGTTGGAACTGTACTTGCTCAGAGCATGCAGGCAGTATGTTAATGAGCTGTACCTAATTGCACTGACACTGTTGGCTCTGAAACCTAATGATGACGACATGGTAATGCTCAGGGTTGAGGGGTTTTAATAACCAGTGTCTAGAAACTTAAAGCAGCATGGTGTAAAAATCCAAGAATTCGTGTGGAATGATGGATGAACTGCAAAGAGGGAAAATCTTGGGGCTGCAAGAGGGATTCTCCCTGCATGGCTTAAAGAAATACTTTTGAATGTGGACTCTTAAGTTTAGCAAGTAACAAAAAAATGGATGTAAACCTTGGAAAAGTCATTTTGGCTAATGAAGCATCCTGCCTTGGAACAGGAACAGTGACATCTCTGGTGCTGGGGACAGTGCAGAGAGGTGACACCAGGAGGATGTGAGCTGGGTGAGGGGGTTTGGGAGCACACAGTGGCCACCATTGGTGGGAAGGGTATGAGGGGCAGCTGGAGAGAGACAGGAAGCCAGGAAAGGGCATGGATGGAGCCTCAAGGAAGCACACACCTGAGCAGAATCTGTTGGGCTGCTTAAAGGCAGGGTGTAGTTACACTTCTAAAAATAACCTGGCCAGGAGGATAAATGTTGTGAGGTCTATCCAGCTGTGCCTCCTCAGCACAGCAGCCAGGCCATTTGCTTTTCCTTCCCCTGGCAGGGCCAACACTCCCCTCCAGAGCTGGGGTTTGCTGTGGTTTTCACCCCATGTCCCACCCAGCCTGTCCCAAACCTCAGTGGATTCTTGGCCAGGGATGTGTGAGGGTTCAGCATCCCTGTGTGTGCTGGGGCTCTTTGGAGATGATACAACAAATTTAAATGAAATAACCTTGTAGATCCTCTTGGGATCCCCTGCTGATGAATCTGTGATCATTGTGGGGTCGGTGGCTGCTGTCACCCAGCAGTTGCAGATAGAACACCTTTCCCTTGCCTGCCCAGGTGTGATGGACCCCACCAAGCTCAAAACTCCAGTAGCAAAGGTTCCTGTGTGTGTCCCTCTGTGTGGTGGTATTGGGTACGTGGTAGGATTTGCTCTCTTCATGGCTGGACATTTTTCTCCCCTGTCCAGTGCTGGGTGGCTGCTCTCAGTGCAGCAGTTGGCTGCTGCTGGATTCAGGGGATGGGACACTCATTTGCTCATTCCTCTCAAATTTAAAAGGTCAAATAATTTCACAAAGATTTCCTGCAAAGCCCAGCTGATTTCCATGTTGCTGCTTATCTCCTTTCCTAGGGAGTTGACCCTAGCACCCATGCCAGCCCTGGCTTTAAATCCATTCATCCCAGCCCTGTGAACTCCAAGCTAATACATTAGCACAGCAGGAAAGTTGAATTATTTAGAATCTTTCCCTCTCTGTTGTTCCTTGCCTTCAGCTTCTGGTGTTGAGGGAGCAAAACCTTCAGATAGAGCACAAGTGAGAAACAGGTAGTTAATTTGGTTCTAGTGGTGTTTTTGATGGTTTTGGATGAATTATTAAAACTGCTGTGAACACTGAAGCTGGGCAGAGCAGGGGCTCAGGACACCAAGCTCTGAGTGTTGAGCTGCCCAGTCCTCTTCTCTGCACAACTATTGTTTTATTGGCTGCTCCTTCCAGTCTCTAACAGAGAATATTCCAAACTAAGAGTGTTAATTTCCTGGAATTAAGCAGTTTCTATGAAAGGATTAATCCCTCTTAGGACCTCACTGTGTTCAGTATTTCAAGGTCCAAAGGACACTGGGTAATGGCTTGCAAATCACCAGGTGGGTTATGAGGTTAATTAGGTTTTAGTAGCCTAAACTAGGAAATTGGAGTCTTTTGATATGAAAAGTGTTTTCTGTGCAGGATTTTGCATTGCATTGCTCCCTGCTCAGAGAGCTGCAGGGTGTTCTGGCATGCCAGGATGGTCCCTTTGCTCTGGGGTCCCCAGGTGCCTTTTGGGGGCAAACCAGGAGCTTTGCAGGAGGAGAGTGTTCAGTGTACAGAGATCATGCAGCTGCAGAGTGGGGCAGTGTCCTAAAAGAGCCCTTTAATTACTGAGGAAGATACTCAGCCTGTAGTAGATAACAACTCAGAGGAGGGTTAAAAACAGTCTAACAAGGCACCAGTGTGCCTGCTGCTGGAGAACCAGGGTTTAAAGTGCCCTGTTTGCCCCCAGTGTGGGACAGGGTTGTAAGAGACTCAGACTGGGGGTGCTGAGCTTGCTGGAGCTCTGGTGGCCTGTACTGCAGCCAGGTCTGCTTTCAGGAATTTCTGATTCCCTGGGTATTTTCAGCTGGCTCCTGTGTTAATCTGTGCCCCATGTCACAAGAGCCTTTACCCCCAGGTAGGGAAATGATTCATGAGCACACTGTGTGTAAAGGGAGTTTGAAAAGTGTTCTGTAAATATATTTGGCTTCTTAATTAGATGTTAATATAGGAAGGCAGAAACATGTGTTGTTTCCAAAAATAATAATTCCGTTATTTTCAGAACTCCAGGAACTGGGGATTAGGGGATTAGCTGTGCTCCAGCCACGTGCTGGCTGCCTCACTGGACAGGCTGCAGCTGGAGTGGGCAGCAGCGAGGGTCCTGCTCCTCTCAGGGTCTGCTGACCAACAGCTGAGAGGGGCTTGGGGGACCCACAGCTCCTGCAGGTGACAGTGGGAGCCACAAGTGTCTCATAGGCTGGACTGTGGAAGGGAAGGGTGCTCTGGAGCCTTCTCTCTGCTCCTGGAAACTCCAGCTCTACATCTGGGACAAAGTTGGTCTTGTCAAGCACTGGCTTCACTCAGGGGTGGGTATTGCTGGCACAAGTCAGCAGGATTTTTGGGACATGGATGTGAGGTGACGTTGGAGCGTCCTCGTCCATCTACGTGTTCCTGGGAAGGGACCAAAGTCTACACAGATCTTGGATTGTGTAATCTTTTGGCTTGGTTGAGGGAAGAAAGGGGTGATAAAAGGTGAATTTAGGTAGCTTAGCTTTCCAAAACGCTGGAGTTCTCTTCCCACCTCTGCCTTTTGGGCCACATCTCTGTGTCTGCAGAAATTCTTCTATTCCCTTCAAGTTTCCTACAGTAGCCACACTGTGTTTATGGACAAGCCAGGGAAGAGGCTTTCCTTGTTATTCTGCCACTCTCAAGCACAAACCCCACTGTCCAAGACAGCAGCTTCTTTCCCTCACCCTTTGCATTGCCACCAAGTGACCTTCATGGCCAGCACCACTGCCACGGGACAGTCGGACTGGACACTCAGCTGCTGCTTTTCATATGGAGCTGGAATTGGGCAGCAGCCTGTGCAGGCAGCTGGGATTAGGAACAGCTCAAGTGGAGATAGCGCTTCCAATCCTCCTCCTCTGCTCTGCAGCCCGCTGGGATTCCTTCATCAGAGGGGAAAGTTTATTTGTGCTGTGGGTGAGCACAACCGAGGCGAAGCTGCTGGCAGTGGCTGTGCTGTCCTTGACTTAGCAAAAATACAGCTCTGCAAGTAGGATAAAACCCTCAGCAGCATTGCCTGCCAAATGTGAACAGCTCCAGTGAACCAGGAATGCCCACTCCACCACCCAGGAGGAGCAGCACTGCTGCCTCCCACGTGGAGGAACGCGGCCCCGTAGCGTGCGCCGAGTTCCAGGAGCCTCATTGCCTCATCCCTCACCAGAGGAGGGGAATGAAAGGTCAGATCACAAAACTGCAGCAGTGAGTGAGAAGTGTCATCCAGAAAAGTGCACAATAAATGGACTTAATTGTCCTTGGTGGGCAATGAGCTGGGAGAGCAGGAAAAATGTCACAGGAATATGGACCAAGAGGGATTCTGCTGCTCCTGAAGCTTGGCCCCATCATGTCTGCTGTGCTCACCAGTGCATCTGCCACAGATGCCCCTTTTGGGAAGTCCAGAATGCGTAGGAAATTGATTTTGGGATGCCCAGTGCATTCCTGGTCCCTGCAGCAAACAGAGATTAACCCAGGGAAACAGCAGGCTGGACTTTGCCCGTCTGGAGGGGACAAGGACGTGGCCACTGTAATGAGAAGGAATTGCAGTAACTGATGGTGGAATTCCTCCACAGAAATGGGAAGGAAATGCCATTACCTGTTCCCTCACACGGTGTTTTGTGATCCCACAGATCCCATAAATGTATCTGAGATGCTTGCAAAAGCTTTCCCCTTCCCCTGGAGGGCGGGATCTTGCTGCTGCCCCACAGCTTCCCCTGGGCTGACATCTGAGAAGGGCAAACCCCGCGTGCTCTGGCAGTTGTACCAGTGTTCTGGAGTTGAACTTTTTATTCCGTTCAAAGATATTTTGATTCACAAATGAGCAGGTAAAAGGGAACATAAACCATTTTTTATGGCTTTTTTTTATTGTTCAAGCCTGGATTCCCATGGAGTGTGTGGAAAGCAGCTAATGCTGATTCAATGAGACAGCGTCAGAAAGGGAAATCTGTTCTCTGTGTGTAGTGCCCTGGGCTCCTCTGGGGGATTTTATTTATTTTTTTATAATTGGGGAGAAGTGGTAGAAAAATGATGGTGGTGGAAGAATGGGGTGTCTGCAAATAATTTAGAGTACTGACATTAATGTGATTCAGTGCAGTTCAGGGCCATGTTAGATTAGCCTGTGGTGTTGTTCACTAATGGAACAGTCTTCCCTTCCCCTTCTCCTCTCTGTGTGTGCAGGCAAAACCAGGATAAATGTGGAGTTGAGGCCTTGGCTCAGGTTGGCTCACCTGGGCTGCGGGTGTGAGCCGAGCTCGGTACCTCTTGTGCCTTCCTGGGCCGAGGACAGCCCTGATCCACATCTGACAAAGCCAGGTCTCCTTTGCTCTTCAGATCCTGGGATTTGGGTGTGGGCTGACATCTGCACAATCCTTGTTCTCACCTGGTACCTGCCCTGCTGGAGCACTGGCATCTCCTGTGTCCTCAGTCGCTCAGCTCTACCTGATCCAGTCCCGAATGACCCGGCTTGGCGTGCAGCTGCTGGTCCCCTGGGCAGCAGCCAGGCTTTGGACATGCTCTGGGAATGTGTCTGCCCCAGAGCTTTTTTTCTATTTTCATATAGAACTTGTCATTTTATAGTAGCCATTCGGGGAAAACTGCACTGACACATTCCAGTAGCGGTTTGCACC
>VYZP01001361.1:0-19577 GCA_013400635.1 Hypocryptadius cinnamomeus | reverse complement strand
TGAATTTACAGCTGCCTCCCTTGTGCACAATTCTTTTCCAAAGTAATGCTAGTTAGCAAGTCCCTGCATCAAGTGGGACCATTGCATTCTGATGCAAAGCCTGCCTTTATCCAGAGTCTGCTTTCTATATGAGCTGTCCATTTGGTTTCTCTCAAACTCATACATTTAATGGGGGAAAAATACAAAAACAGAGAGCAGTAACTTAAAGGAGAAATCTGTTTCATCTCTGTCTGTCCTGATTTCTCTATGGCAGGAACTGTTTCTGGCAATCAGCATATCCCTTACAGTGCCAAGTGACAAAGGCCTTGTGTGTGAGGTGAAATCATTAACAATTGCTTTATTAAAACTGTTAAAAAACAGGTCTAGAGAGGACTTGAACAGGTAATTATAGTCTGTCCCAGAGCAGTTCAGCTGTAAATAAACATTGGTGAAAACAGGGTTAATCTTTTCCAGGGAGCTACTTCCATGACTACCCTGTGCTATCTCTTCCCATGCCTCGCTAGTTCTATCATTACAAAGATTTTTTTCTAAAATCTTACCTGACTACATTACTATGCTTTAAGCTCATTAATATTTGTTCTATCTACAGTGGACGCTAAGAACAGTTTATTCTCTTCTTCTTCCAGTTTCTCTTAATGTGATCCTGCCTATGTGTACTGAACAATGTAAATATTAGCTTTTGCACATTTTAAATTGAATATTCCCTCTCTTATTTAACAAAATTATCAGAATGGTTTGAGCAAGGCAGAATGGCCTATTCCATTTTCTGTGATGCCTAATTTAAAAAAAAAAAAAAGTTAAAATGGTGTTTCTTGAATTTCTGTTTTGAGAATTTCGTAGCCATTCATTTGCCATCTACTAAAAAGAATTGTCATAATTGCCGTGTGCAAAAAAAAAAAGTGCGGTTTCAAAATGAGCACAGCTAATCCTTGGCTGTAGTTGTTGCTATAACTGCAGTAAAATACTGGTTTTCCTTTTTCCCAAACTAAACAATATTACAATCTTAGCTTTTCTCATCACATTCCCTTTTCACAGCTTCCTGTCTCATCTCCGTTAGTGATAATCAAAATAAAATCATTATTTGGCCATAAGTATTAAGATACAAAAAGTACTTTTTGCAAGGTGGTATAAATTCATTCTTGCCTAGTACTCTGAATATTTGTAGGCATTTTAGTTATTGCCCAATATGCTTTGAGTTCATAAAAAGCTTATACTTTGTTTCAACTCAATCTGATTCATTCATAGTGACTCATTTTATTTAGCAATGTGTGTCCTATTGGAATAAATGGTGTTTGTGTAAGAACCTTGTGTTTTGAAGAGGTTTAGCACTTCCACACAAGCCTGGAAGGTAATTTAACTCATTACATTTCTGGCATTTCACCTTGACCAAGGCCAAAGCACTCTACTTTCTTTTCAGTTTTATGTATTTTTAAGTGCATGCATAAAGCTATTTTGTTAAAAGAATATCTCAGTCACTCTAATGTTTAGAGTGCATGTGTCCTACCAAGGCAGAGGGAAGGGCTAGCTCAAGTGACTGGCTGACAACAATTCTGGTTTGTCTTCCATCACCTGAGGATAACAGGGTCACGTTTGATTCTGTTTAAGAGGAAGTCCTGTGTTCCTGAGATGTGCCTGTTTATCCCAGCACCTTGGATTCGAGTGACACAAAAGGATCCTTTCTGCCAAATAGGTCTGATTAATTAGTGCCTACTTCAACCAGGCATGTTATGCTAAATTGAACTTTACGCTCTGGGTCAGGTCCCTATCTTCTTTCACACTGTGGAATTGCATAAGAAAACCAAATAAGTCTTAGATAGAAATTTATTTGTACATCAGCTGCACCAAAGACTTCGTATTTAAGATGTTAAAATATCAAATTGTACTGTGCAATGATGATCATCTCTTCATAGGGTAGGCTGCAAAGAATCTGCTTTTAGTTAAGCAGTGATATGCATGCTCACCTGCTTAGTACTGCTCTGCTGCTTCAGTCAGCAGAGATCTGTGTGGCAGGAATTGCAGTGTTTGATCTGATTACACTGTGAACTGCTCTGCAGCAGAAGTTGGCAAGCCCTGTTTCACATGGCACAGGCTGCAGCATCTCTGTGCTGGGCTGCTCTTTCACCCCAGGATGCAGGAGAGTGGGGTGGCACTGAGTCAGTTGAAAGAGAGAAACTGAGGGCGTTTGTGGCCTTGAAACTGGACCCAGCAGTACAATGATGCCTTTGGAGGTCCTGGTCTGGAGGGAGAAAAACATATTTTCTGTACAACACAGTGACTGGTCACAGCCAGCATGGCTTCATGAGAGGAAAGTGCTGCTCAGCAAATCTGATTTCCTTTTGTGACAAGGTAACCCATGGGGCTGATCAAGGGGAGCCAGTTGATGTGATGAGATGTTTGGATTTCAGTAAAGCTTTCAATGCTGTCTCTCACAGAGTTCTTCTGCACAAGATGTCCAGCTCAGAGCTGGACAAACACATCATGTGATGGGTGAGCAGCTGGCTCAAGGGTCAGGCACAAAGGGTTACAGAGAATGGAGTGACCTCAGACTGGGGACCTGTCACCAGCAGGGGTCCACAGATTGCAGTAACAAGGGTTTGGGGTAAGGGGAGAGCACAAACCAAAAAATCTTTGTGGCAAGGAAGAGACAGTACTGAGCCTAGTGAAGAAATAAAGCTGAGAATAAGAAACAAAATACAAAGAAGCAGCACTGGGTTTGGTATTATCTGCTTCTGCTCTGGGGTCAAGGAGGATAGTCCCTTATGGGAGCAGAGAAAAATCTCAGACCATAAAGATTATGATGCAGAAGGAAAGGCATAAATTACTATGCTGACAAGACCATAAAAGCATTTTACAATAATTACCTTCTCACCCGAAATAATGGGAACAGTGCTATGGTGTAAGATTGGAAGTAGAGCAGTAGAGCGAATCAGAGAGAACTGATCAGCCTAGAGATCAGATGATAGCAACCCTAAAAAAAAACCTAGACCCACAGCATATTTAAAAGCAATGCAGTAAAAGGTTCAAGGAGATACTCCTGTAAAACATCGTTAAACTGCTGGACTTGGGCCAAATGATAGTATGCTGATAAAGAAAAGACTGAGCAGGAAGATGGCTACATGGAACATTTCTATCATCAAAATAAGCTCTTTTTGGGACCCAAACCAGTCTGTGGAAATGCTTTGTTTGGATGGGATGTTCTTTGGACAGAAACATTTCTTTGTGCCCTGTGTAGCCTGTGTCTCCCCCAGTTTTAACTCAGTTTTAACTCAGCCTCTGCATCAGACACAGTCCCCACAAACACTCGGTGGCTTCGTTCAGAGTACCGAGTTGCCTGGCCTAACACAATTGTTTTCATGGGCACGTTTGGGCAAGGGAGAGCTGATAGAGGAGAGGAACAGTGTCTTCAGATGAGAAGATGGGTTTGAAAAGACTGTTATTCTCTTTAGGTCCACTGGGAAGCAGCCCTTCCTTTTCAAGTATTGGGAGTTAGCTTTGAACCCTCAGTACAGCCTTTAAGGTAGCTCTGACTTGCCTGCTTGGGGAAGGTGCATCATGTGTCTTATCAATTCATTGGATGCTGCTGCAGTGGAAGAGCAGATCACAGCTCATACCCTAGAAGTCACCTAGTCTGATATATACAAAGCAATTGAAGGCTCATGCTTTAAATGTATGGTTATTCTGAAAAATTAGAATACAAATGTTTTATTTAAAAATGTTTTCCCAAAGTGGGGGTTCTGTACTTTAAAACATCCAGAGAAGACCTGCTGGTGAACAGGGCTCATTATCCAGACTCTCTCCAAAGGCACAGTGGACCACTGAGCAACTGTACACTTACTACCAAGATTATTACTGAAAGCATTTGTTGGATTCTTGACAAACATGGCTTCACAGAAGAGAAAGAATTTACAGAGCTGTTGTTACTAATCAAATTCCATTACATGCTCAAACTAAAAAAAATAAGCTTTTCCAAACAAAGAAACAAAGCAGGTTGCACCACAGTAAGGACAAGTATACATCCACAATTTAGAGCAAGAGGGTGGGAAACATTACACAGTGAACCGTGGCTGACCACAGATACCCAGAAGGTGAAGGCTGAAGATGGTCTCCAAACAGCCAAGCTTTATGTTGTTAAATGCTTTATAGATCAAAATTATCAGCTTGAATTAATCCATGCTTTATAGGCAGACAGTGTGAAAAATGCCGCTGGGACGTAATAGGATCAGAGGAACTGAAGTCAGGGAGTAAATGAGTTGCACAAGCTGTGAGTAGAACAGAAACCCTGCTGCAACCCTGCTCAGAGAGAATTGTGCCTGCTGGGCCTCGTGGGCACCAGAGCAGGTGTAGCTTTTGCAAGGCAGCCACAGCCCACATAAATACAGAGGCTGTGTCTGGGAGGAAGGAGAGGTTGGAAAGAAAGTCCGTGTACTCAAGCTTGCGACATTTCCAAGCATACCTTTTGTAATTACATAGGGCAGCTAAAGAAGGGAGATTGCATAAGAGAGTTAAGGGACTTGCCAGCTCCTAGAAACATAATGTCATGGCCAAGCATAACCAGAGGGCTACATTTCACAGTTTCTGCTGAAGATAAAAGGTGGAAAAGTTCAGATAGTTCAAAGAAACCAGGCAAGGATCACATACGAACATCTTTCCGGACCTTCTCAGGATTTTTTGACCAATGTTTGGGTTTAGGTCTTTCACGTAATACAAATATTGCCATGAAGTCTCAACTAGGAAATTAGTTATAGATGTTAACAGCCAAACTGTTTCTAATTCTAATTGTTGATTTTTGCTAAACAAAGTAATTTTAAACAGACTTCCTATGTGGCTTAATGTGGTTTTTAAGCAAGCTGCTCACAAAAACTTCTTTAGCCCCTTCTTGTTTATTCCACAAATCAAAATGTTATCTTCCAGACTATTCACAGCCTGGAGTGCAGTGCTCTGGTTTTTAATCAGAATAATAGAAAATGGTCTCATCAACTTCCTTTGCACTGTCCCCCTGTGCAGTCACAATCAGGTCTGGCTTTAACTATGAGTTTCCTATAGCAAAGATTTACCATGGTAAAAAGCAAGCTGTACTATTTCTGAAGTTCACTCTGTCAAGCACATGTTATTCCTTCAAATTATTCACTTTGGAACACGTTCAACACATCAAAAGAAATCCAGAGGCATTTGAAATATTTTCTAACTTACAAATAACTTGAGTTGGAAATTATAACTTGATCCAAAGCCCAGGAAAGACTCCATCTAAATGTAATAGTTATTGAACCAGGTTCTTCAAGCATAACCTTTTCATCATCCATGACTCACACAAATTAGTCCCTGTGAAACTAAAAGTTGTTGCCGTTTTAACTGTGCCAGCATAAACTTGTATTTCCAGTCTTTCTTACCATGGATCTAGATGCATCTTGGTAAAAGTACTTAATGTCGTTAGCCCATATCCCAGTATCTCCTTATGATGCTTGTTAGAGTTATTCTGCTTGGTAGCAGCATAAGATGTATGATGGTTCTTGTACTAAAAGCTTTACAGCATAACTGCAGCTTTAAAAGGAGAGTCAAACTTCTCACCAAAAGGTTTACTGAGTGTAACTATATTAAGTATTATGATTTAGCAAGACAGATGTTTGAGCAGACCTTCTCCTGAACAGAATCTTCAGTCCCGTTTGCCTAATGCTCTTGTAGTACTTAGCAGCCAGCTCAAACATCCTTTCAACTGTCAAATAAATTCCCACAGACCAGATGAGAGCAGAACAAATCCAGCTCCAGCACACACACAGAGTATGTGCTCGTTTTCCTACAGTGTAATTAGTACCATGCAGCTTCTCTGTGCAACAGGAGAACTCTCTGCCCTAACCAAGGGAAGGGAAAGCAAGCTCACACTGTCTGTGTTAGTCCTTCTCAATTCTGAAAGATACTTAAATATGTAATTTAAAACACAAGCATGACCAAGTTGACTGAGATGGTGTAGTAAGATGATGCTCTTCAGCTTCAGTTGCTACAAAACCTTCCATGAGGAGTAAGACGTGACAGAAGCTTGGTTTACCGCCAGACACAAAAGCTTTAATGAAATAAAAACATGGAAGCAATATTTCTTTCACAAATATATAATATTAACTGATTTTTCTCAAAACCTTCTCAATACTACTCATTCTTGATTGAGAAAGAAATACCACAAAATCAACTCAAAATAGTATTATTGGAAAAAAACATTGGAGAGCAATTTAAGTCCTAACAATGCACATGTCAGTTTGCACCACTAAAGAACCTATTCCTTTGATAAGCATCTTATCTGTAATGTAGACCTTTGTCAAAGAACTCCTCCAATTCCAACACTGCAAGATATGGAAGAACCTGCCTAGATGTTCTGCTGGCTTTCCTTCTGTCTTCCTTCTGCTCTGGTAAAGATGGAAAGAGTATCAGCAGACTAATAATTACAGTTACATTTGTGAAAATAATTTGGAACAAGAGTCTCAACAACTATAAGCATCAAACTGTTTTGCTCACCAAGTTTCATCATGCAAATGAACAAAGAAGGTGGGAGGGGAGCAGAAGAGAAATGAAGGGTGACAGCTGTTAATGTACTTGGATGTCACACACCAGTGGATGTTGTTAAAGAGCAGAATGGTGTCAATTCCCATTTTTGCAGCTATGGCACACCCCTTTATTCATGCAACACATGATACACAATTATCCGGCAGAGGTCACGGAAGTCAGCTGTCCCTTTCATCTCATTCACATCAATTAGAAAAATATGCCAAGGTTCATTGAGATTGATTTTTTTTTTTACTTTTTATGGCAGTTAAGATCCTTGACTCCAGAAGTTCATAGCCGACTATCATGTCCTCAGGGTGAGGGTGGAGGCTGCAAACAGGAAGAAATATGCAGCTGTTCTGGTAAAAAAGTGAAAAAAATAGATACCTTTGGTGTATGTGCCAAGGAAAGGTTGTTAAAGATGCCCTGGAAGTCACTGTAGAGAGAAGCAATAAGGGCAAAGAAAAAGGATGTTCATGGCCTGACTTGATTTTAAGGCAGCAATTTCACCACCCACGATCAGCTGTTTGTAGGGTAGAAGCACCAATTGTGCTTGTTCTGGGACAGCTACCAGCTATTGTGCCCAGAAAATCCATCTGCAGCAACGGTATTAGCTGTGAGTGCGTATTTCCCCACGTGGTGACATTCCTTCTGCCCTCTGCCTTTTGTTTGGGCTTTAAACTTATGGCCAGTGCAAATCCGTCTCCACCAATGCAACACACAGGAGCAGCTGGAAGCTGTTGTGCAGCAGGAAAACTGTGACGTGTTTGCTGTGACAGAAGCATGGTGGGGTGGCTCACACGACTGAAGGGCTGCAGTGGATGGGTATAAATTCTTCAGGATGGATATGCAAGGAAGGAGAGAAGGTGGGGAAGCTCTGTACATTAGGGGCAGTTTTTGTTTTCTGCAGTTTAATGATGGTGCCAGTGGGATTGAATCCTTATGGTTGAGAACCTGGCAGATACCATGATGGGAGTCTGTTACAGACCTCCCAGCCAGGATGAGGAGGCAGATGAAAAATTCCATAAGCAACTGGGAGAAGCCCTGCAATTGCTAGTCGTGGTTCTCCTGGAGTACTTCTACTTAAAATTTGGGAATTGGTCTCTATTCCCAAGTAACAGGACAAGAAGAAATGTGCTGAAGTTGCAGCAGGGGAGATTTAAGTATTGGCTAATAGGAAGAGAATCTTCACCAAGGTTATCAAGCACTGGAACAGGCTGGAACAGTGGTGGAGTCCTGTTACAACCCCCGACAGAAGGTGAGGGCAACCCAGGTTCCTGTTATTAGATCCCGTGGGGCAGGTTAGAGTGGAACAACACGGAAGGCTTGGTGTTGGTGAGCACACACATGTAGGGTTTATTGTAGAATAATTTGGTTGCAAAGGAAGGCAGGCATGTAGCCATTCTGTTATTATTATCTGCAGGAACAGAACAACATAAAAGCATTGCAATATGAAAGTATAACAACATCATCCAAGGATATGCACAAGGGAAAAGAAAGGACAAGAGTATGAAGCACAAAATAGAGAGAGAAGGGACCAGAGTGAAGATCTCACTACCCGCAGGCCCTGCAACAGGATTTGGCTGCTCGTAGTCTTGGTCACAGACTGGATCCATCAGGTGGAGGAGGAAGTCCCGAAGTGGTGGGGAAAGATCTCTGGGGCACGCCATCTATTGGATTTATATCCCCTCAGGAACACCCAGAGACCTCCCCTGGGGCAGGGAGATTGATGCAATAGTGTTGATCGTGGGACACTTGGGAGCCCTTGACACTCCTGAGACAGCACAGCTGCCCATCACATCAGCTCAGTTGAGTCCATTGTGGCCCATCAGCCGAGAGCAACAGCCTCAGGGCACAGCCAGTGTCCCTGCTTCCCCGGGGGGATGGGGTAGCCCCACAGCCCAGTGCTTTGTGCGGGGGAGGACAATTTAGGTGATGAGAGGCACATCCATCTCCACAGGACCCTCTCCCATCTCACTCACAGCCCCTCATTCTTCCACTCTCTGTCTTACCAGATCAGAGGTTTGGCCATTACACGCCCAGAAGCTCACCTCTATCTGAGCGAAGCGCCCTTACACACCCCACAAATGGGGGAATGTTTTGAGCCATTATCGCTTAGCAGTTCAGTCTTTCACAACTCCCCATCCCTGGAGGTATTTGAATAACACGTAGAGGTGGCACTTAGAGACGGTTCA
Source organism: Hypocryptadius cinnamomeus (assembly GCA_013400635.1). NCBI lineage: Eukaryota > Metazoa > Chordata > Aves > Passeriformes > Zosteropidae > Hypocryptadius > Hypocryptadius cinnamomeus. Next base: position 10,854 of record VYZP01001361.1, on the reverse strand, counting down.
GTTGTGGACTTAGCAGTGCTGGATTGATGTCTGGACTCAATGATATAAAAGGTCTTTTCCAACCTAAACAATTCTATGATTAGAGGATTTTCTTCATTTTTTTGTTAGGAGTCCATCCTCAAATCCCATCCTGTCCTGTGCAGGGCAGCTTTCCTTAGCTAATTCTCCAAGATGCTTTTTGTGCAATATGTGTATTTCCAGATAGAGCAACATTCTGGATATACATAAGCAGTTGGAGGACTGCATGGGATCCAAGTATTTCTTTGGCATGTAAGTTGTAGTGTAATGTTCAAAACCATAAATACACATGTGCAGAAAAGTGAACAACTTTGGATCTATAAAGTTAACAATTTCTTTTCAAGCTTCCTTCTTTTATTGCTAGGCTTGACTGTAAAACAGAGTCCCTGAATGAAAACATGATGCATTAGATCCTCCTGTGCCATTTTAGGTTATCACCTCATCAAGAGAGAAATCCTCTTAAAATTAAAAATAGCCTCCAGCTTCAAGACTAGGCAGCAAAATTATTCCCAATGAGATTAAAAAAAAAAAAATCCATTCTTCAGCTGATTCATTGAAAGAGGCAAAGCACACTTTGCTTTCTTGGATGCATACCTGTACTTGTTACAAGGAACTCCACATTCTCCACTCCATCACTGCCTCATACGCAGCTTATGGGAAGACAATGCAAAGCCATAAGGAAAGAAGCACCACTTTTTTTTTTTTCTTTTTTTTTTTCTGGCCTTACACAGCCCTCTTAAAGGAACAGCAAACCTAAGAGAAGGCTGAACTCTCCCTGATTGTCAGAAGGCACTGACCAACTCTAGAGCAATCTGTGCTGGACTGCCTTAGCCCAGGTTTTCCCAAACAAGGCCACTTTTCCAGCTACTTGCCATTTGGAAATGAAATGCATTTCCTGAAGATTTGTCCAGGTCAACTGTGATAGGTCCAGGGGTGATGGCTTTAATCTAAAGAGGGGACGTTTAGATTAGGAGTAAAAAATATTTTTTTTACAGTGAGGGAGGTGAACATGCCATCTATAGAAGCTGAGGGTGCCCCATCCCTGGAAATGTTCAAAGCCAGGCCAGAGGGGACTCTGAGCAGCCTGGTCTAGTGGAAGGTGATTGGCCCACGACAGCAGGGTTGGACTGGCTGGTCTTCAGAGGTCCCTCCCAAGCCAAGCCACCTGTGATTCTGGCTGCACATTCACACACCATAGGTCTGACACTGCCTGGAAGCTTCAGATCTGCACAACTGATTCACACATTCACAGTCAGCCCAAAATACTTCCCGAGTGCTAAATTTATTGCACATTTACAGTGAATCCAACACTTCCCAGAAGCCTCAGGCTCACTGCACAGGCAGAGCAGAGTAGAAGTGTAGCAGTCTCTGTCTGGAACACCTCAGCACACGGGGGATTGGGGTGGCACAGCAGCCTCCACTCTGTGGATTAAATGAACTCGGCACGGCCGCTGCGTGGCTGATGGTGCCGGACCTGAGAGACACAAGGACACTAATGGAAAAAAAACCCTGTTCCACAGTCTAGTATGAAGCAAATCCTAGAAGAACTCCTCCCTCCACTCCCCTAAATGCTGTACAGGAAGGTGCATTGACTGAAATCACTTACCACTGCAGCTGCAGTTTGACTTTAAGCAGCAAGGACTCATAGAATCTGCTGGGTTGGAAGTGACCCATCAGGACCATCGAGTCCAGCTCCTGGCTCTGCAGGACCATCCCAAGAGTCACTCCTTGTGCCACAGAGCATTGTCCAAATGCTTCTTGAACTCTGTCAGGCTTGGTGCTGTGACCACTTCCCTGGGGACCCTGTTCTAGTGCCCAGCCACCCTCCAGTGGAAGAACCTTTTCCTACTATCCAGCCTAAATTTCCCCTGACACATCTTCACATCATTAATCCATGAGTTAAAGTCCACTGACCTGCATCATGCTTCTGTTGATATTTTGGCTCCCTTTCCAAGGGAGAGATTCTTGCTGGCTGGCATAAAACCACCAACATTATGTACAGTTGTTTAATTATAGGTGTTTCTTGCACTTGTTTATCCAGAATTAGATACTACAATTATAAAAACAATTATCTAAGGACTTCTATATTAATATAATTGTCCTGTTAATATAACATTTATTATTGTAACTAGTGGCAATGGGACATCAGCAAACAATTGAAGTTTTGGTGACATTTGTTATTATCCATGCAAGAAGTTCACCATACAAGATTAACCTTCTTCAATTACTAAAACTACCTCTCATCTTTCCACTTCTGCAGTTACACAAAATCCATTTTGAAGGTGTACTTTTTTGAAGGAGTATCGTGATAAATGGAGCATGTTAGTGAAGCAGCTTACAATTTCCATTTAAAAGAAATACGAATAAAGCAAGAAGTTTCTTTGCATAACAGGGGCTGAAATTCCTAACATCTGGAAAATGAAAAGACTCAATCATTAGGCTATGAAGTCTCAGCAATTACTGAGTCTACCTAGATATGCAATACTGTGCTGCATTTCTAAAGCTTCAGTGTAGCAGTTTATCAAGCATGCTCTTTCCCCTCTTTGCATATAAAACAGTATATTTCAGTAGTATATGGACTGACGATACCTCAATTGTTTTCAAAAAGGTGTGTTCCAATGTATCACTTCCAAGAGTAAGTAGATTTTGAAGCTGTCTGGCAATTACTTTTCTTAAAGACTTGGTTTCGTGAAAATTGATCAAAACTGGTGTAAAAGCTGAATTATGACCCAAGACTGCACTTCTTGTCCTGTCAGAAAAAAATTTCCAATCTACATCATCTAAAGAAATGCCTTTCAGACTACCATGGTGTTTCATTTTTTTTTCTCAGAATTTCTGTTATTGGGGGAAAATAGAATACAGAGGCAAAAATGTTTTCATTGACTCCCACAAGTCTTTTATTAGACTCAAGAGGCAAAGGAAACATGTAACACCTGGAAGTCTGATGGTAAGAGGAAACAGGAATTATTTTTATCTATTTCCCCTCTACACCTCCACTACATTTCTTCAGCCCCTCAGTAAGTTATATGTCATCTTGGGAAGATATTCTTTTTTCCTCCAAACTCCCTCTGACAATGAATTAATTCTCCAGCTCATTTCTGCAGCACGGTGTTTTTCTTTCACGTTTAACCTTTCTAGAGAAGGATTTCACCTTTTTGCCCAAAGTAATATGTTCACACACACACACCCCTTTGGTTTTTAATTCATCATTAAAATGGTATTCTGTGCTTCAAACAGGTTAATCTCAAGTGTGCACCACAGACATTACCTCATCTGTGCAGCATATGCAGCTCAGTACATGCAGTCTCCTTTATGTGACAATCTCTTCAAGACTGCAAATTATCATTTCTCTATCAGAAACATGAAAGCATTTTTCACAATATGAAGAGAATCATGGCACATAAAGGCACCATCAAAACTTGCATTATCTTTAGAAGACAATGAATGTGGGGTAAAAACAACCTACATGTTCCTGTTCACATAGAGTCAACAGTGGTGTCATTTGGTTTTATAAAGAAATTCAGATTTATTTTTTTTATGTATGCACTTTATTTTCAGCTCTGTAAAATGTTAAAGGCTGCAAACTTTTCTCTGTCCTAGCTACAGAGACTTCATTATAACAGAAGGGATAACAGCAATTTTTTTAAAAATTAGGCAAAAAAATTAGCTTATGCACACAGCAGTTATGCAGTTGTGCAAACTTAGCTGCTTTGTACAATACTAGAACAGTCAAACTTGCATTGAAGAAACATTTTTAGTGCTTTTTATGCATTTTGGCACAGATTATTTATGACCCAGGATAGCCAGAAAATGATTTCCATAAGCAGCTTGCTTTTCTTCTTTCTTTTCATCATTTTTCCTCTAAATGCTGAAGCTCACCATAACCCATATGTAGACTCCTTTACAAGTTCTGCTGGTGATATTTTTGTTACTGTATGTAATTTGTGGCTAGCTAAATTGCTTGTATTTAGCTTTGATAATTTTAAGCATTTACCGTTCAATCCTATTCATGTTGATAATATTCTAGTGGATTTCCAAAAATAACAGAACAATTCCCTCAAAAACAAGTATTGTGTAGTCTGCCTAGAGCTGAATCTATTATACTCTCCTACATGTCATATTATTACAAGGAAGCTACATAGAGAGTACATTTTCTTTTCTATCTTTGAGAAATAAAAACCCTGATCACTTGCAACACTCATACATGATTTAGTTATCTAGAAAACAGACACACACTAAATAAAAATATCTCCAAACCCACATATACAATACCACAAAATCTTCTAATCTAACCAGTGAGTTTGCATTTAGAGTCCACATCTCCACTAACACCACAGTTGCATCTGGGCCATTATGTTTAATAGCCCTCAGTGGACCCACCCCTCCCTGAACCCTTTAATGCCTTTGGCCTCCACAAGTGTTGCATGTATTCTCATGCTGTTCTCTCACTGCAGCCCTAGGAGCCTCAATTGGCTGCACTGGCAGAAACATCCAGGAGGCTTGAATATTGTGTTTAGAGGATTAAAGTGGTCAATACCCCAGAGCAGAGTAAAATATTCCTCCTCCTCCAACAAAAAATAAAGTGGAAGGAAGAACTACCTCAAAAAAAAAATTTTTAAAAGGAATTTATGTTTTTAGAATTTAATTTTTGATATGTTTAAATATAAATTAGAAAAAAGACTGCAGGAAAAAAACCCTGCATTTCCTCATTTCACTGATTCTGCTTTTTCCTTCACATTGTTCCTAAAAAATTCCAAAGACAGCAAAGAACTGACCCTAAGGTTGGTTTCCATCAAATGTCTTCTATGATGCTTTTAAGTTTGACTAGATTTAGATAGCATATAATATACAGCACCAAACCTCAAGGAAAGAAAGAAATTTCTACATTAAACACAGATAATGGCTATATTACTTATTAGGAGACATGAACTACATCCCTGATAGTAAAAGATAAATCACTCAGTATTTGCAGGGCTATGCATTAACAAAGTCAGTGGAAGGGTACAAAATATAAAAGTGTTTGTTTAAATAATAAAATTAGCTGAGGAAAGAGATTGGCTATGTATAAGCCTTAGAATTCATTAAATCTCACATTTCACTGAGGACAAAGAGAGGTTGAGAGAGAGAAAGTACCAGGCTGTGGGGATGTTAAAGAAACACCTCTCCCAACAAATACCAGGGAATGAAAACAACATTGCACCACTGCATTTCCAACATAAAACTGCTCCTGAACTCTCTATTCCTCAGCCTGAGAGAAGATGAATAACACAAGAATTTTCTGTCAAACCTGTTCAGATGCACAGATACCATCTGCACAAACTCTGCAAACAGACACAAGCACAACAGAAACATGCAGGTAATTGTAACCAAGTCACAAATTCTGCACAGTATAAAATATTTATCATCGCCACAGGTGGTGTAACAGTTTGCTGTGCAGATGCTCACAAACCTGTCTATTAAACCTATGAAAGGAGCAGGTTTGCCAGCTTTACCTGGACTCAGAGCAGTGACTGAAACACAAAACCCTTAGGCAGAGTCCCCAGAATCTCTTCCCCTCGTGTGATTGTCCTTTGCCAATGTTTTCGTAAAACAGACAACTGTTTGTGGACACCAGTGTTACTAGAAGGTCAATAAGATCTGAAAGGGATCTAAAACTTGTGGCTGTGGGTATTGCAACTGGAGTTGGTATCAAAGTAATTCCTCTGTCTGTCCTTTCTCCAGAGCCTCAAACTTGCACAGTGCATAGTCCTATACCCAGAACAAAGGCAGGTATGCTGGGGAATACTTCGGAGCACCTACTTAAAAGCAGAAAGGCCAGATCTGATTGCAAAGACCCCAGAGTACTAAATCAACCAACAACCAGAGCTCCAGCCCAGACTCAAGTCTCCAGATGCTCTTCCTCTTTTCATTTCCTCTCTGAATTGCTCTCTAACATCTGTGTTTCCTTTTAAATACCATGCTACAATCCAAACCATTTGTAAAATATGTCAGTTTATACCAGAGTAGAGTGCTACTAGATAAATACAGGGGTTATGTGGAAGTATACACAGAGAATATGGCAGAGCAAATGTCCAGAATGAAGCATGTCCTGTCCACGGCCCCTCCAGGCAGGGTGTCCCAGCTCTCACACACATCTCTAGCCACTGTCTGCCTCGATTGTTGCACTTTCTTATTTTCCCACCTTCAGCGGTAAGGCAGCCCAGAGAGCAGCACACGCGCTGAGGAAACGACATTTCTAAAAGTCATTCAGTTAGGCTGTTTTCTTCAAGTCCAGTCTCCTCACCTTCAAATCCATTCTCAGAGCAAATGAGTTTTCAATTGCATGTTTACATAGTGCTGAGCCCTTGGAAGGCAGAAGTGACTGGAAAGACAATGACCAGGGGCCGTCTCGACCACGTAACAGTTTTAAAACCCAGGCGGAGACACGAGAAGTCGTGGAGGAACGGCACAAAAGCCTGCTGTTCCTGCCTATAGCAATATCTGCTCCTACTCCCACCTCATTAATTGCTAGTTTTCCTGATTATAGAAACAGCTTTTTCTGCTGCTGCAATGTATGGCGCGGTGCCATTTGCATATGCAAACTGACAAACGAACAATGAACCAGTTGCACAGTTCCTTAGAGAGCAACAATGTGGAGGATTTACGACATGTATGAGGCAACAGGCAGGGAGGGAGCGTGGGGAGACAGACACACAAAACCGCTCCTGATGCTCTTCATCGTGCTTTTCTGATAAATAATCTTTCAGGTAGTCTATTGAAAAAAAATATTTAACACTTCAGTGGATTTCTGACACTGGATTTGGGGAAATAATAGAACTAAAGATTTGTGCAACTTTGATTTGCCTCTAGATGCATATCTGTTTATCAGATTTTAATATATGATCTTTGATTACATGCACACTGTTTAGCCACAAGGTCTTTATGTTATTCATGCAGAGAAGACAGTGTTAATTTAACAAACAGAAGCCAGCATTCTGTTTTCTTCCTGTTATTCAAGGTGTAATCCAAGACTTTATTTGTACATGCTATTGAAACTCTACTATCCTAAAGGAATTACTCATTTCCTTATGGACATTAATCACTGGATCAAATGTATTATTTCTCTAATTTTGTATTATTTTTCTCCTACATTAGATGTGAGACACCACTATTAATCCCATTTTATGGACCAGGAACTGGAGACAGATTAGCGGGGGAAAAAATTTAATTTTGTGATGCCTGTAAGCTATTTTCAAAGCATTGGACATTATATAGGACTTCATAGATTCAAAGCACAGGTCTCATCATGCCAACTCCACATCTGAATGTCTTACATTCCCACAACATGAAAACAGTGATTGCCTGGAAAAGATTTGGCTTAAATAGTAATCTGATGAGGAAAATGTAGAGCCCTGCAGGGGCAAGGATAGGCTGCTGTTCTCCAGACCATCACTTGGCTCCTTAATCATTAAACAATGGTAATACCACCTCTATGGCAAATGAAGACATTTCACTGAAGGCAACCCCCCCAAGAAGGAGCAATTGTATCCAATGGATGGATGATGAACCACATGGCTCAGCACTTGGGCTGACACCCTTGGGTTCACCATAAACACATCTGCCACTTGAGGTGAGGAAGCAGCTGGCAGCAGGAGCAGGTTGTTACACCTGCATGGACCAGCACTGGAAGGGTGCACAAGGCACAACTCACCAGAATACATCTCAGCTATTTTGTGATTGCAAAAGAAAGGCAAGATTTAGAAACCACAGAACCCATCCCTGCTTTAATCAACACAGGCTTCCAGTTTTTCTCCTTGGGATTGACCCCTTTCTGCCCCATCCTCCACTCTGTATTTCACCCACAGCCCTTGTACCTACAGCAAGCTTCTCAGCTCAAACTCTGCCTGGACAGCCCTGGTTCCCTTAAAAGTACAGAAAATGCCAAATTTTGCCTCCTTATTTTAAAACACAGAAAAATGGCTCAGAAGTTAAGGACCAGTTTACCTGGCATCAGTGGACAGCTGAGTAGAAAGCAGAAGGAGGCCATGCCAGCACAGCTGGATCTCTTCCAGATGTCTAACTTGTAACCACACAACAGGTGATATGAAGATAAAAAAGCACATATGGATTAAAAACTATCTTAATGAAGAATATGAAAATGTAAGGTGCCATTTAATGAGAAAATATCTGCAAGGGCCTCTGCTGGGAGAACCTCCTGAGTGTAGTTTTCAGTCTTTTCATCTATTCATCAATGGTCTACTCAATCTCAAGAGCTTGGTCAGTAGAGCTGGTGCATGGCACTAAAACCAAGGTCTGCAGAAAGAAGTGAACACATTATTCTTATGTGCTCTGACAAATGGACACAGCCCCACAGGAAATCTCAGGAAAGCCTAATGGAAATCAGAAATGCAAGGGATGCTGGAAGGACAGAAGACTACTTTGAAAATCAGTTTCTCAGAGGGAAGCTGAAAAGGCCATCCAGAACACAAGCCTGTGGCATAAGGTGCAAATGGAAATATTGAGTGAAAGGAATTGATTTTGCCACAGTACAATTCACTCCCAAGATCACTGTTATGTGGAATCCTGATGCCCACTTTTTAAAATCTCTCAGCTTCCTTATAGACAGCTGTACAAAAGTGATAAAAATTTGGAAAACAAGTCATAAAAGCATGAGCCAAGGAACAACTGCATGCCTAAGTTGGGCTGGATAGCTGTTGTTCTTCCCGACCCTGGAACTAGTTTTCCACCCAACTCTTTTATGGACACTGGCCAGACCTGTATGTTTTGTAGCCTCTGATGAAGCTAGCTATTATTTTCTTCAAGTATTGCATTTAGGCTTTCTGCTATTACGTACAGGAGTCACAGAGGAAGGATTTCCCCATGGACACAGATGCATTAATTTGGCTCCTGATCTTAGGAAAAATACGGATGTCTTTTTTAACTTTGTTTCCTAAGGAAACGGAGATGCAAAGGCACCATGTGTCTCTGTATGTGTCTGATCCAGCTCTCATCCAGATTCTCTGGCCAGCTTTAACCAAATTTAACAGGGAGGTACAGGTTGCTTTGAGCTACCAAGTTCCTATACATCTTCAGAGGAACAGAAGTTCAGGTAGAAAAGGGGGACTAAGCACCCTGCACAAGGGAAAGTGGAAGTACAGCCCCCCAAGGTAACAGTCACTAACTGAGACACCATGTGAATATTTACTCATAGCAAAGTTCCATTAGGAACTCAGGATCAATCACAAAACACAAATCTGTAGGAAGTGCTGGCAGGGGTGAAGGCAGATGGGCAGAATTATTTGTTCTGGTTCCCCTCAGAAATAGCAGAGCTTAGCCCCAGATGCTGAAAAGTGCTGACAGATCAGAAGTCAAGGGAGAGGAAGAAAGCTGCCCCTCAGAGATGTGCCTGGCACAACTGCTCCAGGACAACCAGGGCACAGCTGGCCAGGTCTGGGCAAGGTGGTGCTGCCACGTCAGAGGGGAGAAACTGTGGGGAAGGTTCATCTTCCCTGCAGCTGAGCCACACTTCACCTGCAGGAATCCCCTGCCTGTATCTTCTCTGATCAGTTCCCTTTCATCACAGGAACCTGCTGAGCTGAAAAATGGATTATAAGTAACTCAGTGTATGAAAAGTACTCAGCAGATTCTTCTCCATTGGACTCCTTTCCTAATCCCACCTGTGAAAGTAGTTGGCAGGTTCTTCTCTGCTTGATTCCTTTACTAGCTAAAAATGCAGTCACCTAAATATAGGTGAAACCTCTATCAACTTAAATGAATCCTTCTGCTGTTAAATATATGCAGAAGTACTAGATATTTTTTTTTAACTAGGAGAATATATGGTCCAACCTACTGTACTGTTATGAACAGTGTATTTTGGATAATATTTAATAAACTTCTTTAATTAACTAGCTGAACTGTAATAAAGTATCTGAATAAATCCTAATACTATATTTGACTGGTAATCTGCAAATAACACTGGTATCAGATAAAAACAAAACCAGGAAACAACTAAAATCAATAATTACTAATTAGTCTATAATTATTATTAAATACTATAACTATTATTAATACTTTCATTGAAATTCTATTAACTACTATAACAAATTCTAATAAACTGGTAACAGTGCTTCCTGGAAGCTCAGGAAACACCATTTCCCCAATAATTTCTTCTCCTCTGTTTTCACAAAGATTAAGTTTACATAAGAGTAAGCAATACTTATATTGTTTTTTAAATTTGTTAGTAGTTTTCTCTTGTTTAACTGTCATGTTCCTAGACATAATTTGAAAAAAGAAAAGGCTGTAATTTTTGTTCTGATCCCTTAAGACAAGTATTAGAGGGGAAAAGTTTACAAAATCTAACACTATCCAAAGTGCATAGAAAGAGCAAGTGCTCAAGCAATATCAAACTCCTCATGTACCCAGCTATATTTCACAGAGATGATGCACAGTGAAAAAATGTTTCCAAAGCTACTTTATCAGTTCTAAGACCACAAAACAGTCACTTCACATGTATGTATTTTATATGAGAGGATGTTTTATATAAAGAGAATAAATTTTTTTGCTTTGACAGCTATGACAATTTCAGCTGGTAAAGAGCTCCGTATCTATAGGCAAAACCTTTCGGGTTTTAATTGTGGGAAAACAATTACTAAATCTATGAACTTTAACAGTACTGTAATCTGACAGTATTTCTAAAATAGACCTGTGTCACAGCAAGAATATATTCCTTTAAATACCTTAGGTGGAAAAATCCTCCAGGGGAATAACTAGGACAAACATGTTTGTGATTATTCAGCACTGCAGATTGCTGAACCAGTGATGTCAACTATACGAAGCATTTCTGCAGGGAAAAAAAAA
>VYZP01001353.1:0-18156 GCA_013400635.1 Hypocryptadius cinnamomeus | reverse complement strand
ACTAGCTTTGGCCACGTAATTTTCCCCAATTAATTGTGATAGTTACATCAGGTTGTATCTTCAAATTGAGCTTGAAGACAGAGCAAATAACTTCTCCCATAAATATCACAAATTAATTTAAAAACAAGAACATTCTAATATACAGTAAATATTATAAAAGAGGGAATTTAGNTAAATATTATCAAAGAGGGAATTTAGAAAATACATGCTAGATGTAATTCTGATTTTCTATGGGGGGAGAAGGAAAGCTAAAAAAGCTAGAATTCAGAAAATACACAAAATGGCTACAAAAACAGCACTATGAGTTTGGAACCATCCTCAACACTATTTCCACAGAATCTCACATGCCTATTTTTATTCAATAACTAGCAATTTTTTTTTGTTTTGTTTTGGTCCCTCTTATGTTGGCTACAGAAGTTTATAGACATGTACCAAAAGCATACACTGTATTTGCTGAGTTGTAATTCCTATAAAATTCAAATCTAGAGGAAGCAGCATGTTCCATGATTGGATTGGCAGGCAGGCAGAAAATGGATGCTTAATTGTTCATGAGAGTGACTTTAACCTGTGAACTTAAGGTAAACTAATGTTTGATTTATATCTGGTGTTTAGTCAAGTTTGAAACACATGACAACTATCTAAATGCATCTCCATGAGATTCCTTGAAGTTGTCATTTTATCTTTTAAGCATATCTAGTTAGAATTTTTTTTATCGAATGTTTACACATTATAAAATGCAGTAACTGATTTTTTTCTTCAGAGACAGACTGAGTAATTTGTTGTAGCTGTGTTGAAGGCAGTGGAGCTCAGCGTGAAAATCCATTTCATTCTTGATGAACAAGTTTTATCAATAGACCCTCCCCTTTTGTGTTAAAATGCCTGGTATGATATTTTATACTAATTGATTTCAGATTCTGCTCAACTATTTTTCAAACACTACTTGCTTAAAAATTATTGATCTAATTTTAATAACCAGGAGGTCTTCATACTGTAACCATCTCCAGGCATAGCCTGATTTACCGTGCTTTGAAGCAGCCACAGAATCACTGGCACCAGAATTGCTTCCTCTATGTCTGAGTGTGCCAAGTCACATGGCACAACCCTTGTCTGTGGAATTTAAGGAAGAATGAAAAATTGGTTATAAGAGTAAATAAAATCCTCATTTTTTTACAATGTTCTTTCTTTCAATAAAAGCAAACAGAATTTGACTTCTACTTCCCTATGCTGGGCAGGTATTAAGTGTTTTCTTAAATTACATCTGCATCTGTCACAGATTCTTAAAGGTTAAAAATTCATGAATGTTTATGATTTAAAAAATCATTGAAAGTTAGTCAGAAAAGCAGACCTAAAGCACACAGACTTCTCTCCTAGAATTATCATGTCTCTCCCAGAGCTGTCTTGTGGATAGTGCCCAGAGAGGCTGAGGCACTGGACTTAGCAGGCATTTAGGAAGTGGTGAGCACAGAGCATGCAAATGGTCTCACTGTGACTGTGGGGCACCCTGGCTGTGCAGCTGCAGTGCTACTCATAAAGTTAGGTACTCTCAAGACCACATGACTGCTTGGACTACCTGGTCTATGTGTTGCAGAGATTTTGCATCCCCAGGCTAGTCATGATTTCCCTTCTCTTCAAAGTGACTGAATTTATCATACTTGGGATGCTAGTTTAACCAAAAAAGTAAAAAACTAATTCTCTACTGACTGACTGACATCTGATGCAGTATAATTATTATTCAATGATAACTAAACTTAATTAATTTAATGCTATTTTAGGCATTCAATCAGGGTAGAAACATCTTAGGATTTTATATTCCATAAACTTGAGAACAGTTCATTATCAGTCTGAGGTAGGAACATTCCTGTCCATGCGTCTCTCCTATATAACATAATCTTCTCCTGCATGTTCAGTTGAGGTACTGCTGGGGGAAGAATATTCCACTTCCTGGCAAAGTATCCTGGTGCAGTTAAATGAAAGTACTACAAATAACTGCAAATCCTTCAGGCAAATATCAGTCACTTCAGCAGGTGGTGAAGAGAAACAGAAGAATATTTCTATGGCTGCAGGGCAGACATTCTTCCTTTCCAAAGCAAGACCTGTCTTCTCCTGCTTCCCCCAGCAAAGGTAAGACTGTCACATCCTCTTAAAGCATGGAAAGCTGACAGAGCTTTTGCCTTTTCTTTGCCTAATACTGCAGTAAATAACCTTTAGTTGCATCCCAGAATCAAAAGCAATCCAAAATTCATTAAAATCTAACTTGTTCATATTGCCCAATGATACCTGCCCACAAATCTGCAAAGCAATTAGTAACACAGCTCTTAAGATTCATGGCTTGCAAAGTTTTGAATCAGGAGGAGAATAGCAGGTATTTGGTGGCAAATATTTAAGGACTTATTTACAGAAGAACTGGAGAAATAGTAAATATCACTCTTTCAATGAAATATTGATGACAAAATAATCAGTTTAAATCAGTTTGAATCAATGTGAAATAGGTTTGTACTGCATTCCACTACTGTTTATCCCATAACCACGCTCAGCAAAGCAGGGTGTGTATACAGGGCTATGTTTGTACATGACTTTAAATGCCTCTGCTGTCAGTAAATAACAAAAGACAAGGTGATGAGAGAGTTCCTCTCCTGCTCTATTTTCACTTATTTTTGTGAAGATCAACCCTGTTAGTGCCAACCTTTTCTAAATCAAATAGCTATGACTGAACTTCAAAGGATAAAAGTGAAAAGTGTGAGGCAAATGAAAATATGCCCCTGGTTCAAGGCATTTGTGGAGTACAAATAAAGCACATATGGCATAGGATATTTACTTATTTAATTTAACATTTAACATTAACAATGTTAACATTTAACAATGTTAAATTTAACATTTAACAATGTTAAAAAAAATCTACTTTCACACAAAGGAGAAAGAATACACTTTCCACATGTCAAATAACTAATACAAAAGCAATCCATTATGATTCATCCTAAAAATTATTTTAACACTAGGCTGATATTACTCACTGAATGACAGTTCTTGGATGTATGTATACACAAAAATAAAGCAGACAGATGTAGTTCAAGTTTTTCCAGACTGCACATTGTTCCTGCTCTTCAATCAGGGGAACCTAAAAAGGCAAGTTTAATGCCTGTATCTGTGGCTTCTTAAACAGTGAGAGACAAACAGAAATTGAAGCCATTTCACCTGGGCAAATTAAACTATTTTTATAAAAATATTTTTGACTAAAGGTAGAAGTCCTTCAGAAATACAACCATGATTTCAAAAACTGTGGTTTTGAAACAGAGCACCATTTTGCTATTGGTATCTGCCTTCAAGGTTGCTACCACCAACACATTCTATAGAATGATTTCAAACTACTGGAAAAAAATATTTTCTCTGTTATCACGATGTGCCTCAGTTTATTGACTCAGTGCCCATGATTTTTTTATGTAAGATTGATCTCTTGTGAGGAAGATTTCTCATCAGTCAATTACTCCATGAATGTTTCTGTCCTTTCACAGAACCATAGAATAGTTTGAGTTGGAAGAGACCTTTTAGAACTCATCTAGTCCAACCCTCCTGTGGCGAGCAGGGCACCTTCCACTAGACTGGGTTCCTCAAAGCTCCATCCAACTCGGCCTTGAGCATTTCCAGGGATAGGGCATCCACAACAACATTTCTCTGGGCAATGTGTCCATGTACGTCACCACCCTCACAATAAAGAATTTCTTCCTAATATCTGATCTAAACTTGCCCTCTTTCAGTTTAAAGCCATTCCCCCTTACCCCTATGTACCCTTGTAATCTATTTTAGGGGAATGCTTAAGATGCTGAGTTAATATTTCAACAATCAGGAACAACTATATTTAATTATACCCACCACCTTTCTTCAGTTTCTGATGCATGTGCCAAAACACTCTTGCTAACTTCTGACTCATGTTCTGTTTATCTCAGAGGACACAAACGTTCCTGATGAAGAGGAGCACTTCTCTTCAGATGACTTTGCACTGCTTGTAAAAATACTTTGGTCTGAGCACTGAATTTCATCCAGAGATTTTGAGGCACTGGGCTTCCAAGAGTTTCAGAAAGGGAAGGATGATTTTGAAATTAAAGCAGACAAATACTGCCTGGGAGAAACGGATTTACCATGTCTGACATGCAGTGTTTGTATGGCACTGGGCCAGTTGCTCCAACTGAAATACCCCAGGCAGCCATTCTACTTGCCTTACTTTTTTTGGATACTCAAATTCTCAGCTATTGATTCAAAATGGCAAAATACAGCAAAAACTGTGGACGAACATAGATTTGTAACACTGTAAATTTGGCTAGTTTGCTCAGGACTGACTGTTCTGTTTTCCCTCAGAAGCATTCCTAGGGTGGGATGGCTTTGGTTGCATAGATACCACCATCTCAAAAACACTGAGAAAAGATGCCAAGATTTTCAAATTTAGTTTACACTTTTGACAGTTTTTATTTGAATGTCTGTTAAGGTGGCAAAATTATCAGTCTCTCCAGCTTTTTCTGTCTGCATCCTGAGCTGACTGTAAGAATTTACTTCTCTGTAGATTTACCTCTGAGATTTTCACAGGCTTAGGTTGACCACCACCTATGGTAGCTCATTTGCACAGACCTTTTTAAATAAAGCATCTCCTGAAAATGTGTGGGAAGAGAGGAAAAATAGTTTTTTCCACAAAAGAAATCCAAAGTAGTGTTGATTTTAACAGTGCACAACACATCTTAAAAGAAAGAACAATGCTTCAAAATACAACAATCTAGAACAAGTGTTACCAGAGCTTTATTCATAGCAGGACAAACTGGGCTTCAGATGAAGAAAGCAGAAAACCAAAGTGTCTGCAATAAACACTTTCCCAAATGGAGTGCTCAATGTGATGCACCTTACAGAGATTAAGTTCTGTGGTGGGAAAATTCCTGCATTGCTTTATAATTTATGCCAGAGAGCTGCTGATCAGAGACTGGTAATGTCCAGCAAACACACAGCTTCTCCCTGCTGTCTCATTGCCCCTGCAGGCGCTGCTGTGATAATTCACACTCCTGGCCCAGGAGATGAGGAGAAATTTTCCAATCCCATCCCTCAGCAACCAAGGACTATAGGACTGTATAAAAGTTGTGGAATCCTTCCCCTATCACTCAAAAGTGGACCCTCCCCTTGCTCCTGGTGATGTGCAACCTCTAGGATGCTTTCCTTCTGCTGATAGGAAGGGACATTTAAGGAAGGTGAGTTGTGGAGAGTTAGGGAGGAACATGGTGACATCCCCAATTCTAAGCATGCAAATGCTGGCTGTAGTCCCACCACAGCTGGGAAGGCCCCTTTTGCTGCTATAGTCAAAAAAATAATCTTGTTCTGTGAACTATGGGTAAAATTAAACTGCTCATAACTTCCTTTTTAAAGGTTGAATGTTAAAAAATTTCCCAGAGTTCTTCTATTTGTCATAAAGAAAGATACACAGACATGCCTGAATTTAGCTCCTGATTCCCAGGTGTAAGTGCATACCAAAGCTTTGTAGATTACCCTAAGTAACCCACTACATCTAGTGCTTAAAATCTGTAAAGTATTTAAAGTCAAACCTGAGGAAGAACAGTTATGCAGTTGTTTCTGAGGTGCTGGTGGATGCACACTGTATTAAATCCACTGTTCCCTGCTTTAAAACAACCTGCCAGCCTCCACAACATAAAAGAATTAACAAACCACTACAGACAACTCCAGACACATTGCCTTCCGTTAGCTCTTCCCTGTGTGGAAAATATGATAATAGTACTACTTCAACTTAGAAGGTTGTTACAAAGTTAAATTTATGAATGTTTTGAAGGAGTTATAAGACTACCACAGGAAAGTCATCATGGAAATTAATTAACCTGCCTTCAAGGCAGGGTTTGAAGAATGTACAGAGAATATGACATGAAAGATTCCACTTTACATGATGAAAATGAAGAGAAACATTGAAGAACTATACATTAATTAAAGACATCCTTATATTGAATGAGGCATGAGTCTTGTGGAAAAAAACACTCTGCAAAGGTAATTTAAAAATGGATTCCTATCACAAACAACATACAATACTGTAGGGAAGGGCTTTTTCTTTGGAGCTGTCATGTTTTCTGTATAGTTCCTTAAGTTTTCTTTAAAATCTCCTGTTTGGTTTTTTTTGGTTTTTGTGGGTTTTTTTGTTGTTGGGGTTTTTTTTTTTTGGGTTTTTTTTGTTTTTTGGGTTTTTTTGTATGACATGACTCTGGGTCTGAATGCTGTGAACCAACTATCAGAGGAAATTACAGTTGCAGGAGAACACTTCTTTCTCCATGTGACATGCTGTGCTTATGAGCTTCATGACCACTTGAGAGCCAACATTGGTGGGCTCATGTTCCTTGGGGCAGATTCTCCAGTGCCCCCATCCATCCCTCTCCTCTCAGCCACTGGCTACTGCCTGAATACCCTCCCTGCAGATACCCTCACACCCCTGTCTCCAGTTTCTGGCCATAATATACATCTTTTCATGCCCCACATCCATTCTCTGCTGTCCTCTTTTCCAGTTCTGGAAATCCATCCTCTGTGTTTCCTTTTCCTCATCACTAAGCCCATACATCTTGCACTGAGGCCAGCTGTTCTTTCCCATGTGTTCATCAGACACCAGCAGGCTAAAGATTAATTACTGTTACAGGAGATTCTTCCTTCTTTTGGTTTTTGTTGCCAAAGGAGCCCCTGGAAATTAGGAGGAACAGCTACAGTAAGAGAGGTGGGTTTTTTCTTCTGTAATGTGACCAAAACTGTACAATTTAATCTTTAGGCGGGTAAAATAAGTGGAGCTCCCTGATGTAGTGTTAATGGGAGAAACAGCTGAAATGAAAACATAATTTGGCACTTTCAAAATTTGGCAGAGTTATAAGCAATGAAAATTACATATTTCATTGATAAAGCAACATTAGAAATAATTATTACTATATGCACCAGAAACCCTAAATTTGTGTAGCTAAACTTTTACTGAGGTGTGTGAACCCAAACATGAGAACACCACTTCAATGTCTAGATGGAAGGATTGTTGCCCAGCACCCCAACAGAATAATTGCCTCTTAGGAAATAGTGATTAGGAAATCTTAGGAAATAGGAGACACATCAGGAATACCAAAGTAAATGCTGTCCTCCTCCTTCCTCTCATATTGACTGTAGTCTGTACTTTCAGGTAAAAAATATAAAGGTAATATAATTGCTTGGCAAAAAGAAGAAAACAAAAGGAGTAAGAAAGAAAAGTGGAAGGATTAAATTTATCTTACATGTAAATTTTGGTAAATTGGCACTGAAGATGGGTCAATAAGGTGTTTCACATCTTACACCGGTTCTGGCAACGTTTTGAGCAGGATCTGCCCCAGCGCCACAAGCCCTGGGGCCGTGTGCGCCCCCCTAGCACTGCTGCGTCCCAGCACGGTCCGGAAACAGCAAAACCAGCAATGGGGAAGCAAAAGAAGCATACAAGGTGTGTGTTAAAATTGTGGGGAGGGGAGTTCAACCACTAGCATGTGAGTGATGAGGAGAAACAAAGACTGTGTTAATTTCTCCCCTTCCAAAACCGAGTACAAAGTGGTCCTGCCGCTGCAGGGCCAGTCCGGCCCGAAGGGACCCCGTGAGGGAACCGCGGCCGCAGCTGGATGGGAAGGACACGGCTGTGCCTTTCCCCGGTGCCATCGATTCATCCGAGGCCGCACGAGGCTGCAAACAGCGGACGCAAACACCTGGATGGAAAAATCTGGGAAAACGGCCGGATCGACCCGGGAAGCCGGAGAGCGCGCGTTGTTCGGCTCTCGGGGATAACCCGAGTGAACGCGCCCGGGCACCGAAGCGCCGCTCGGCCGCCCCCTGCCCGAGCGCAGCCCCGCAGCCGGAGNGTCCCGTTTCTCGCCGCCCGGGGCCGGCGCTGCCCGAGCCCCCGGGACGGGGCAGGCGGGGGTCTCCCTGGCAGGTGCCGCCGGGTCCGGCCGCCATCTCGGAGGGATGGGGCGGCCGCTCTCGGCGAGAGCCGCGGCGGTGCCGGCGCCGGGCGGCTGTTCCCGAGGGGACACGGAGCGGGTCCCGCCCGCGGCTCCCGGCGATCCCCGTCCTTGCCCTTTGTGGTGCGGGAGGTGTTTGCCATGAGGTGGCTTTTGTGCCGCCGCGATTTCCCCGGCCGCCGGCGGTGCTGCCGGGGCGGGCGGGCGGCAGCTCGGCTGTGCCCCGAAGTGCAGAGCGGGGAGGCAGCGATTTGTAAAGCTCGTTCTCGGCGGTGCCTGGGCCTGCCTGTGCCGGTGCTGCCCGGCCCGGGCAGCAAACTGGTTGAGCGGGTGTCGGGCGTGAACACCGCACGCAGAGCCCTTATATAGGCACGGCTCCTGGTTAAGGTTCCTCCTCGCTGCTCGGCGAACATAACTTTAATTTCCGAGGATGAAAAGGGTGTGTGAGATGTGGTGGAGGTTGCTGTGCTGTACGTGCGGAGCAGCACCTGGCATGGGATCAATTCCTCCAGCACCATGAGATGTTGGGGCCAAGGCAGGTGGTCGTGACCTTGGCTCTTGGCTTCACATGTAGGTGTTGGGGTGGGTCTGGCTGCTCCTTCTTCGCATGACCTCCCCTGGGCTCGAATATGAGATGAGTGGTGATTAAGGTGTTATGCAGGTGCTTATGACACTTTTACATTAATTATCTGGTATGGAGCCTCTGCTTTGTGGATGGTAAACCATCTAAACCTGATGCATAAGAGGGAATTAATTTCTCCGTTTGTCCTAAGCCACTGTAGTGACTAAAAGTAGCTTTGCAATTGCTTTGGGAGATAAAGAAGGATTACTCTTCCAAATTTATGGAGTGGGAATCTGAGACTTTGACTTCTCTGAGGTAACTGTGAGGAGCCAAGGAAGGAGCTGGGAACACCTGTGTTTGCTGTTCTTCACCCTCTTCCACATGCTGAGCAGTTGCAGCTTTTGCTGTAAGGCTGTTGCTGTTGAGCAGTCAGGCATTTCTAGGGTTTGGGTCTCCATTTCTTAGTATTTCACATGGAAGACAGGAGGAAATTAATGTTCAGAATTCATATTTGTGAGGATTTTTTTTAACCTCTTTTCTAAAGCATAGGTACTTCTTCCCAATCTTCACTTGCACTCTTCCCAGACATTTTTCTTTTTATCTTTTTTTTTTAGTTTATACATTCTAACTTCAGAGGTAAATGTTGCAAAAAACCTTCACTCCTTATATTGACCAGTACATAATTTATTTTTCACGCTGTATGAGCTTGGGAATCCATAGAAAAGGTAGCATGTATTCTAATTAAAGATGATATCAAATGGGTCATGTGTTGTAGGGCATGGACAGACACAGACAGATGTAGTTACTTGTGGTCAAGCATTGGTATTTGAGCACTAATACCCGAGGAAGGCAGTATATATAGACTGGTCTTGGCCAAATTTGTTATTTGAATAGTCTGCTAGAAGATAATACATGATGTGGTGTAAAAGACTGTGTATGTGTGGTGTGTGTTACAGACAGCAGTATGGATCTCCTGCAGCAAAGAATGAGGCTCTTTTTTGTGGGAGTTGCCAATTTTGTAACAAGCACAACAGCTACTAAAGTGAACCATTAATGTGGATGTGGAAACGGTGCTCTCTTAATTCATGTTTGTATGTATGTCTTGGTCCTGGAGTCCTCATCTTGGTCATAGGGATAGGAAGAATCTTACCTCTCTATTCCAGAGTAAAATGCTCCTTCCCACAGTGTTTTTCCCCAAAAGGGTGCTGCCCCAACAGCAGGCAGTGACTGTAGGCACCGTTCCCAAACTGTAGTTCTCTGGCAGCATCTGAGTTTTGATCTGTAGGATTCTTTAGTGCTGGGGGAATTGCTGGGATGGCAGTGCAAGCAAGGCACTTCAGACTGTCTGCACAGACCAAGCTGTAACAAACAAGCCTGCAATAATGGAATTTTTTTACATCTCTTTACTACAAGAGAAGAGAATATTGTTAAATTGTTTCTAATTCTGCAAACAAGGAGCAAGATTCTGTGGTACAAGAAAATAATAATTGCAGAGCTCAATTATATCCCTTTGCCAAAAATCAAAGGCATGAGGCAAACAATAGCATGAGAAGACACTGTAGGAGTCTTTTTGTCAGGGGGAGTGTTAGGTGACCAAAATGTAGGTATTATTGCTGCTGCTGTCTATAGTAAAGGTAATGACTAAAGAGCATTTGAAGGACAAGTGGCCCAGTATTGAATCTCTTGTCTTCCTTTTTACTGCCTGGTGAGATTTGCTTAAAGTATGTGCTAGGAGGTTGAAATACTGGACATTTTGATTTTCAGAGTAAAATGTGTTTGTTGGTTGTTTGGGTTTTTTCCTTTCAGAAAACATGATCATGCCTAAAAGAATTTAAGAGAAAAAATTATGTGTTGTGTCATCCTAGCCTGTATATCACAAAACCAGTTTGTGTGAAAGGAATTAATGTGTGGATTCCTTTAAAAAGACTGTATGGGTTTTTCTTCTTGATCTCATTGCTTTTCCAAGTGATTTCTCGTAGGGCAAAATGATTTAAAGCATTCTTCTTTTTGTACTGTACTGTTTTCTTTCATGTATGGACACAAGGTTGTTTATCCCCAAGGTTAATTAATGTGCTGCTTTTCATGTGATATTACCATTTGTAAGTATTGGCTTTAGTTCAGGGCAGTTTAATACACTCTCAAGGTTACTGTTTTGGTATTTAAAGTATTGGCTTTGTCCTTAAAAAAGAAAAGTCAAACTGCTTTCCAGTGAAGTTCACTAAATGGCAGTGAAGAAAAATGTCTTGCCTTTGAATTCCAGGACTGCAGAAGTGAAAGGAAGCTGTATCACTTGAAATGCACAGGTTAGGAAAGTAAAGCATCTGAAAGCTTTTGTGTTTATAGGACAGCGTTGTATAGTGTCACATAGTTCCATTTCCTTTGGTGGCTGGTGTATCCATAGCAGTGGAAAGGCATCAGGAACACTTCTTTAAACATTGGGTAATTATTTCTAGATGTGCTAATTGAAGAAGCATGTACATATTTAATGTAAATGAAACTATGTATCCTGTGTGATGACACTGTATGAAGATTTATGTAGTAAGGCTTTTTTAAATCTCATGAATGAAAAAAATACAATTATAACTTTCTTGGTTATCAATCATTCAATGTATGTGGACCAAAACTGACAGGGGAAGTTCTTTAAAACTCTTATGTCTGTCATTCACTTACTAATGCTTTCTAAGGCTACAGAATAGAGCAAGACTTTAAATTCTGTTCAGTTCTGGACTGCTTAGGTGATTGGAAAAAGCCATTTTATTTCCTTCTTGTGTGTTTCACCTTTGCAAGGAGGTCCCAGTGTCAGGATTATTGAGTAGCTTGTTTGGCTCTTCCCTTTTACTTATCTTGAGCACTCCTTGTGAAATCAGGTTTTTGCACCAGCTCTCCGATAGGGCATTGCAGATTCCAGCCCTCTGTGACTGGCTCAAGCTGTTGAGCAGATCCTAGAAGCAGTAATCCTCAGTTTAGATTGTATATCAATTTATATAATGATTTTTTGGTTTAAGATACTGTTTTATGGAATTTTTATAAATAACTGAACTGTATAGGTCCAGTTATTTATAAGTTGAAGAGAGATGAAGCTGATCAGGAAGCTAATGCAATTTTTAGGGATGCTAACTGCATTTAGTTACTTGTATTACACACTCAGATTTAACTTTCTTCTGGACATTTACTGGTTGAGAGGAAAAATCTGGATAATACAGTTAAATAGTGGAAGGAGTAGTAATGCTCAGCCAAGGTTATTGGAGTAATCAAAAGCCAAGTTCAGTACTGTAACAGGGTTTATTTTAATCTGCCTGTTTTAGGTCATTTTACATAATTTCTGAGTTATTTTGCTGTAATTGACTCATGTTTGGTATTTTCATCACAACTGGTGATATGTTACTGGTGTATTTTCTATGCGTGGAATTAGTGCATGTAGGGACATGGTATGTATCAGTTTTCCCAATATACTTGTGTTCAAGCAGCTTACCCAGTGAAAAAAGTGACTTGAAATCTTGGGTAGTCACATTACCCTGGACTGACTTTAGATAGGATATTTAGAAATACCTTTCACTGTGTCTTATCTGCACAATGATTAATGATGATGATGTGTTGCTGTGCAAAGATAAGTGGGTTTCACATAGTGGAAATCTATCTAAGCATTGAAAAACCCCTCAAGATTATGTTGTTTATGTTGTTTAAAAGACTAATGCATCTGACAGACTTTGTCATTCAAATAATACTGTTGTTTTTCTTCATTTGTGTCATGGAGCTGTCAAGATCCTAAAACCCTAGCACTCTCTGCAGATCTCAGTGTTGTAAGAATCTTAGTGAAGTACTTCTTGTAGTTAAATAGTAATCCAAATGTTTCATATGGAATTACTTCTGGCTTTGAGTTGTCCTCTGTGTATGTACATACATAATGCATGTACATTTCAGGCTTTTTGCAGTTGTAACGAACTAATATATCAAAATGCTTGTTGGTCATGTTCTTAGTTTTCATAATTTTCTTCTTGTAACTCTTAAATGCATTATCCACAGTAGTTACACTTTCCCATAATTATTTCATATCTATGCCCTCTGTGATCTGAAGTCTTGTGAAGTATTGTGTTTCTTTTCATTTAATGTATTATTTGTGTGCGTGTCATCTTTGTTTGCCAAATGCCAGATCAAACTGTTTTGCCCTAAATTCTGGGACATCAATTTTGCTTTTGCACTTGAATATCTGAAGGCTTTTGCTGCTTCTCTCATGTGTTTGTGTCTGCTTTCCTTTGATCGAGGGGGAGCTGATTATTCTTGTGGTATTGAGGTGCTGCAGACAAACGTCTGCTTTGCTGAGATTGATAAAGCATTTCTGTGATCTTTGCATAAACTTCAGTTACACGGCAGGTGTTGGTTGTTTTAGCAGCTTTTCAGTGAGAAGGTCCAAAGCAATGTTGAATAGAGGAGGTATTCCTGATTTTGTGCAGGGTTTGCACAGTTGTGCTGTGGTAGCTGTTTGCTTAGGCGTGAGCTTGCTTTAAACTGTTTTTCTCTGTGTGCCAAAGTTTGTTTTTTCACTGTGTTTTCATGTTACTTTTCTTGGCATAAAGATATCAAACTTCTTGTATTAATGTTTCACTTTAGTTAAATCGATTCCTTTACAAGGTGTAAAATGCAGCTTTTTGTGTTCCAGTGTTACACGCATGTGCTTTTTGATTGAACCAGCTGGAAAAACAGTGTTGAACTCAATTTCTTCTAATGATTTAACAGAAGAGATTGTTTCCTGTGCATCATATAATATTTAATTTTTTGAGCTCTGTTTTTCCTTACAAGAGTAAATACACATTTGATGCAGTGTTGGACATTCAAATCCTTTTTTCTGGTTTGTGAAAAATCTGGAAACTCTCATTTTTCTGTATTTTGAGTGCAGAAAGAGATGAAATTGTCCAAGCTTTTGAAGTCAACCCCTTTGGTAATAATTACTTATGTTGTTTTGTATTCCTGTGTGCTTGCATTTGCCTTCCAAGAGGACCAGTCCATGCAATATGTATTAACTTGGTGTGATATGATGAGCATTTTATTCTGGGGTGTCTTCTGCATTGTTACTTCGTGCCAGAGCCAGTTGCCTTGTTGGCTTTGTGCATGGTAATACATCTGCTTGCACAAAAAGGAAAATGGATTTTATGCCCCATAACCTTAACACCATCACAGATGTGTTGTGCATTCAACCAGTTTAGAAGAAATTACATGAAGCTTCATAAATCTAGTTTTCTTTGTTGAATAGCTTCTCTTAGATATTTCTTTTTCCTAGTAGTGATTTCAATAAATAACATGAGTGAGAATTTATCACTTCTGCCTGAGATTTTGATAGGATGGGAATGGGTGTGTTAGATAAAAATACATGATACCATATATCAATTTGTGTATGCCGCTGTAAAAGCATATCAAAAATCTTCAAGAAAATAGTGGTAACACTACTACAGTTAGTACAATTTTGTCTGTTTTGGTGCCATATGCTGGAGGGTGTGTTGTGGTTTTGTTTCACTTAGGAAGATCTGCAAGTATGCCTTGCCCTGTTCAATCCATACGAATGATCAAATTACTTGTCTCATGCCAAGCAGAAGCCATTGAGGCTCTGCTTTATTTCAGAAAAATGCTCATTCAAATATTTATAGTTTGAAATTCATTTTGCTCATGGATGTGGAATATTGAAATTGTTCATGTGGCTACACTAAAAAGAGAAAGATACAAACTTTCCACAGGTGCTGTGGTATGCCTGGGTTTGTAACCACAGCAGGGATGCTGAAGGGGTCTGGGCAGAGCTCTGCTGCCTTCTCACTTCAGCAATAGATCAAGTGAGAGCTGGAAGAATACTCCAGTTTGAATAAACTAGCCTTGATTGTTGCCTTGATTGTTGAGTTGGAATAAACTTTCATATCCACTTATATTGGAAGTAAAATAAACTTAATTTTGAAAAAACTCCAGCCACATGAAACAAAAATATTTTTTTATGCTCCTGCACTTGCTGCATGACAAATCACCCAAGAAAGGCCCTTTGCTTTTGTCTCAGAAAGGAAAACGAGACATATTGCAGTGTTTATGCACACATTATTACTGTGATTTTTACATCTTTTAAGTTAAGGGATTTGGTTTCCCTTCCCATGGGAGGGTGGTATCAACAAATGGGAAGTGCTTTCCTTTTGCTGGTGACTTGCCTGCATCTTGCCAGTTTTCATTCCCGTGTTTGTGTTGAATGTGGCATCTGTGTGTGTGTGCAGACCCACTCTGTGTCAGGGGAAAGAAACCTCAGGGAGAGAATTGGAATGTGCTGTTGAGCCTCTTAAAATGTTGATAAACAGTGAGCAAATTATGGCTTCCAAAATAAATGGTGGATGAGTTCTTGTTCTCCTTTCCCTCTCCTGAAGGAAAGGGAGCCAGTAGGGCTTTACTTTCATCATGGTGTCTTGACTTTTGATACCATGCATCAGCCACAGGACTTACTTCTCCCGTATGCTTAATGGTCTATTAGTAGATGTAAGTATTTCCATTATGTTTCCTGGGTTTAGTAGCACTAAGTGCTGTGGTTACAAGTAAACATGCCACTTTTCAATAGTCAGAGGAAGTGGTTTTAATGGTGCAGTGAAATGAGAGGGTGACCTTCCATTGGCACAGGTGAGTTTTTGATGAGGTTCTGGATGTGAATTCTGTGTTGCAGGGTTGTGAGCCAGGATGTGTTTCATGGCTTGTTGAGTGAGACCAGGTTATGGCACTGAATGAAAATGCTTGAGCCCTGCATAGGGAAGAAATTGTTTAGAGAATGAATTATGGAGAAAGGTTCCTTTTTTATGGCATTATCAAGTAACAGAACTGAAAGAAAACTTAGAAATAACTGAACAGATTGAGGCATTTACAGATAATGTAAATAGCTTGGTTTTTTAAAATAATTTTTATATTCTATGGGCAGTTTTGCATCTCTTTTGTGCATTGCAGTATGTTTTCCCTGTTTTGGGTTGGGAGGTTTTTGCAATCTCTGTTCTTATAACAGAGTCACTGCCATTATCCAGTCTTCCTTTAAGTCTTATTAGAGCCAAAGGATGTAATAAAAAAGTAGCCTATCTTTGAATTTTAATGTATTTAATCTGTGATGTTGTCCAAATCGTGTGTGAATGGAACTGAAAATCATATTACACAGTACAAGCACATCCACTTTCAGGTCCAATTTTTGTCATGACTGGTCTGTTTGAAGTGCTGAAGATGAGCTGAATACTATAAGGAAAGTCTTCATGCAACCTCCTTGTAGTGACTGCTCCCTAAAGCATAGTGACAAGCTTACAGGCCGTGTAGCAACTGAAAAGGTGTTTAAAATAGCACAGTGGTGCTCCTGGAAGATCACGAAATTCTCTCTTGATGGAAACCCCTGCGCTACGTAGACCTTCTGGTGCCAACTTGCTGATAATGGTGCAACTGTGCTGTTGGTAAAATGAGACCCTACTAGGATAACTCTTAAGATTTTATAAGTTGGCTTTTTATTTTTCTCTCTAATGGTGTTTTCTTCCTTCCCTATTCTCATCTGCTCAGTCCTGCCTACAAGGTCATAAGGTGGCCACCTTAGTGAGAGAAACTGTCCCACTGCTGTCCTCCCTGATGCCTAGAAACAGGCATTAATGGAGGGCTGTAAGATCACAGCAAGCATCCGGTGTGCTTCCTAGAGTCCCTCAAATTATGGTTAGAGGACTTAGAGATGTATCCAGAAAATACATATTGACTTTATCTTCTCTATGTACATATTCCCATGCTCTAGTCTGCTTCTTGCCCCGATTTCATAATTACACTCAATGCAGTAATTCTTGCTCTTGCTGCCCCAGCAGAGCTCACTCCATTCCATCCACTCCTCCAGGGAGTGGAGGAAGAGAAAAGCTTGCTGGGGGAGACTTGGCCCATCAGATGGGCTCCAGCAGGAATTCACCTCTCACCAGCCCACCTGCCTCCTGCAGTGGGACCCCAGAGGGCTGAAGTAGCTCTGAAGTTTTTCTTGTGGCAGCTGCAGGGCAGGCAAAAAGACCACGAATAGGAAAAAGGTGGAAAGGAAAAGAAAACGCATTCCATGCTATTTAACCTCTGCTTCAGGCGGTACTGTTCAGAGAATCACCATATCAAAGAGCTCTTTGAAAATCAAAGGTAACAAAAACAAATAGGTTGAGGAGTGTTTTCCTAGTCTTCACAGCAGCTCTTGGTTAATGTGTTGCAAGTGTGATATACTTACTTAAGTTATAGACTTGGAGAAGTAGAAGGGGAAAAGTCCTCAAGATGGTTTGCTAATGGCTATTTTGCACTGAAGTCCAGATATCTCCTGGTGATGCACACATATTGAGAAATTCTGGTCAAAACCTCCATGGTATAAAGTACTACTTGGAAGATGTAATTTTCCTATTCTGACCTTCATCCCCAGTGGCTGAGAACTGTTGGATCTGATTCTGAGAAGCAATGTTTCAAGCTGATTATATTATACAGTCCTATATATAGTCCCTCATAAATTTGTACAACTGAAAAGCCCCAAGAAAGAAAATTCTTAAAGGAATATGGAAAACTGCTCAGCAGCTAAAAGTTAGCTATAATTCCAACATTTTAGATTTGAAAGCATTCAGCCACCCCTGTCTGTTTCCAGCTGTGTAATCTAGTCCATTACCTTGTATCTTGCCAGAATAAACCAAATTTGTTCTTGGGTGTCATTTGGTAAAAAAATGTAGTTTCACCATTGTCTGACAGATGCCAAGTGCTGTTATTGGAGAACAGTGAAATAAATAAATATACATATTTATTTGTGGGTAGAGCTAGAGTGACATTCCTTGAATATACAGTTTGGGGTATTTGGGAATTTCCTGTGTCAAAGTTTACACAAACTGGTAAGAACTGATGGTGTCAGGTTTGTAGAGGAAAAGGTTTTCAGCGTGCATCATCTAGCTCTGCTTTGAGAAGGTGGTACAGGATTTGGCTTCTGATTCTGGATTTAATGAAGCATGTTACACTGAAGTAATCTGCCCCAAAGTCTTCAAATGTTTAATCAGGAACAAGTATCTCTTAATCTTCTGCTGCTAGTCAACTGTCTCCTTTTCATCCAGAAATGTTTGGTGCATCAATAAAAAAGTACTAAAGCAAAAAGATTTCTTTCTTGCCAGTTAGATGGACCTCTTGCCTATGCACAGGAGCAATACCAAAATGTTTGCTTGCTTGTTTGGGAGAAGTTAATTTTAGATCTCATTTGTATTCTCAGGTAAGAAGTTTGGATGCTGATCTACTGGGAAAAAAAAAGTGGTAGNAGTTTGGATGCTGATCTACTGGAAAAAAAAAGTGTTAGTTTTGTTTTTTGTTTATACCATTAATCTTTATTAAGGTAGAGAAGGTGGGTATGGTTGGCTGTTTGTGCTGATACATCTGTAATTTTCTTTGTCCCATTGCCTGTTAGCCCAGATGAATCCATTCTTTCTTCTACTGTCAGCTGAGGCTTAGAGAGCAGCCTTCTTGTGTGTGTGTAGACCTACACTTCCCTTCTTCCCGACTTTTTCTTACATGTGCAGAACAGCATGTGGCTTTTGCTGCATCCTCAACTCCTCCTGGCCTCTTCCAAAATATTTACTGGCTTCTATTTCT